>JASDQU010222016.1:17879-29456 GCA_032191745.1 Picea mariana
GTTTTTTAAAAGAACTTGTTTACGGAGTTTTTTCTTTCCCATTTATTTATTTTTTATAAAAAAATAAAATAAATTTAATAAATAATTTTTTAAGTAATGATTTAGGAGTCCTTTTCTAGGCTTTTATCTGTGATAGTAGAAGTCGTTTAGACCACAATTTCAATCAGGTTGTAATTTTAACTACAAACAAAAATTCGATACTACCACTAACATCACTTTTCAATTTAAGGGTCGATTTTAAGGTTTATGTCTGCATTGGTATCGATTCTCAAGGTTGTGATTTCAAACAAGTTGGAATTTTAACCACCCCCCAAAAAGAGTGCTACCAGTAGTGCCACTTTTTTATTTGGGGGTTGATTTTGGTGTTTTTGACCCAAAAACACTGATTTTTTGGGCCAGAGTTCTCGTTTTGAGGTCACAGTTCTTGTTAAGTTGGCATCTATGATCACTTCCAAGAGTTTGAGATTAGATACATGCATATTTCCTGACATTTGTTTACAACAGAAGATCATTCATGAAAAACTAAGATCATAGATGATTGCTTCTAAGGAATTCATTCTTTTCATTTCCTCATTATTCAAGAAGCCCAACTCTTTTTCATTTGTTAGTAAACTAACAATGGGAAAGAATGTGAATTTTATAATCCTTTAGCAAATATCTTATTCCTTGTGTAATAAAGTTTATTCTTTTTGTGGTTGTAGGAATAGGGTTGCAGAGTTAATTTCTTTACTGCATTGATTGATTCAAGTTTTCAAGAGAATCATGTCGAAAAAAAGGGTCATGTATATTTAGTCACAAAATACATGAAAATCTAGAGCAAGGCCCCCCATTGATGAATAAATATGCAAGTAGCATATTGCTTTACTTAACTTTTTCACATATAAAATGCATATGGTAATCCCTCAGTCTTTCTCCTCTCAATCAAAATGATCTCTTATCATATATTGATTATCATCGTATCTAGAACTTAGGATTGAGCCTCCTTCTTTCTCGTACCTTGTTCATATTTTATCTTATCACCATGTTCATTTTGGTCCCTTTTCCTTTCCAAATTCGAAGTTTTATCGTATTCTTTCCAAAACCTTGATCCATATCGGGAACCTTAACCATCGAGGGGTTAATCCTGGAGTACCTTTGTGATATTTCTAAAGCCTGAAAGCTACAATCCTATTAGAATCTCGCCTTTGTGGGCTCACCTTTGCATAAAATTCCCCATAAAAAAATATTGGTCATAATGCTCAAGTCTCCCATGGACCATAGATCTATCAAGTTTTCCTTTAGCAAACTTGTCTCATTAGAATACTAGGTAGCATTGTTTCATGTTAACCTGCAACCTACAACAAACATGCCTTGCAGTTTTCATCGAGGTTTTTGATCTGTCACCTATCCCCGCGAGCCTTCCTTCCCCATGATCCAATGAGGGACAACCATGTAATCCCTCAACCACAAATTGTGTGGGATAATCCTCACGAGTATTAGCATTGGAGTACTTTTGGTGATCCTTTGATCTACCCGGGACCCAAAAGATGTAAGTCCTACAAACTTTCCTTATCGATATTTCTGTGAACCTAACGCAACCTATAGGATTTCAAATTTCCTAAGCTCACAATCCTATCTACCCTCAAGCCTGCACACCTATCTCGCAGTCCTGACATCCCGCAAGCCTACTAGATCATCCTTTCCCGCAAGCCTACAAACATGCGAATTTCATGTTTATTATTATATTATTTTAAGTTTGATTATATTATTTTAATCTTGGGTTATTTTCATTGTAGGTTTTGTGAAAACCTTAACGTGGGCCCTACGCTCTATACCTTTCCTAGTTCCACATACAGACTACATTGGGAGGGTTAAAAAATATAAATATTTCATCATCAAGATCCCAAATGCATGGGATACATCCTCGAACTCGTAGATCAATGACTAAGATTGACTCGCAGAACAAATTAACGGTTGTTGAGCATTAAATTCAAAGAAATGAATCTTTAGTTTCAAGTGGTTAAATCAAGCACAATATGGCTCGTTGGAAAGATTTAATAGTGAGGGACCCATTGGTATAATCATTTGATCCATGTTGACAACAAAATTGTCTAGAAAATTTGAGGAAAAAAATGAATATAATGAATAGGGTTGAAGATTTTTATGAATCCTATGAATCACTGGCATCCTATGTGGAGCATGTAGCTTCAAATAAATATGAGTAATTTTGTATTTAAATATTATCATATCAATGTTATAATTAGCATTTGAAGTGATGAAGTGATTTGATATTATATTTAAGCAAACACCGCTCTCATTGCAAGAATGATATTTGAATTTGATTTTGTTGCAGGTTTTCATGGATTGACAGAAGTATAGGCGATGTTCTTAAGGATGGAACAACTACTTTGGTTTCCATGGAAGAAATATAGCTATTTAGACCAGGATTTCCAGGATCTTCTTTTTAACGGCAAACTTTCTGGTTTTATTTACTGACTTGGTTTGATGTCTCTGATGGGTTCTGGGATACCCTGTCTTTTCCCTTAGATTATTGGACTATTGTTTTATGGATTAGTTTATTATCTGAGAAGAGTGATTTGACTGGCAGTAGCGGTGGAGCCCATTATTTTGTTTTGAGTGCAATCCAATATGGAGCGTGAGGTCAGCGCATTTCTTAGCGCGGCTGAGGAGGAGCAATGGGCAAGGAATGGATTCTTTGAAGTGATAGATTCATTAAGTGTCTTAAATAAGAACATTGGTCGTTCTTTAAATGACCTTAATGACATCAGCTGTCGGGACAGATTACCTTTGAATGCTATCAACTCTCCCCATTACTCTTTGATAGATGCACAGTACCCACCTCAGTCGTGTAATATTCTAGGAAGAAGCCTCCCTCCTTCTCCAAAAAACATCCAGAGTTGTTCTAGAGCAGAGGATGCTAAGGTGAAGAGCGGTGACCCATTTTTTAAAACCCTTGAGACTCCCACGACTATACCAGTGAACAGCTCTGGACATGTGAAACATTGAGATAAATTTTGGAAACCTAACAAACTTAGGCAAAGACTAGTCATGGGGGTTGATGTAGGGTTAGAAGAATCCTGCAACCTAGCACTCTGCGCTGTCGTTGTTAGGATGGCCTATCACTCACGTATCTAGATACAAATTGAAGAGTGGGTTTAGAAGACATGGTTACCCTTTCTAGGATACTCTCCAGTCTTTCTTTCCTTATCTTGGGGGTGGTTCAACTTCGTTTTCCGAAGTCCGGAAGACACTAAGCGTATTCTGGAGGTATTTTGGCAAATGGATGGTGGAAGCTTAATGATTAAAAGATGGAGATTCAGTTTTAATCCGAATACAAAGTATTTTAGTTTCAGGCATCTTTGGGTGCTTCTTCCAAACTTGCCATTACAACTGTGGAATCTTAATGCACTGAAAGCGATTGGAGATTGCTTGGGTCATTACATTGGGGTAGATGAGGAAGCATTGCATTCTAGTGATAAAAGGATGGCGAGAGTTTTAGTAGAGATAGATACTCATGCGGGTTTATCTGAAGTGTTATAAATAGAATGGAGAGACTTCATGTTTATGCAGAGGCTAGACTATTTAGGTCTACCATTCAGATGCTCTAAATGTAGATGGATAGGGAACTTGAGAGATAGTTTCTCTTTTTCACAAGGTTTGAGCGAGGATAAAGGAACATCTGATGAAGATTTTGATGATACAGTTTTGAAATTAGTGGATGAGGGTGGGGAATCGAAGATGTTGATACTCAGTTCGGAGGATTGTATTGAAGGAAATGACACATCCTTTGTTGGTAAGTTAAAATTCCACTGTCCGAGTATTTTTAACTCATTATCTTTGTGGGAGAGAGATTTTTTGAGTAAGATTTCAGACTCTGTTTTTTCATTTGGGTAAGATTTTGTTAAAAATAATCCATCGGTGTTAGCAGTTCCTGTGCTGATCGAAGTAGGTGAAAAACCCTTACCGAAGTGCCCTCCTGATGTTTCACATCCCTCTAGTTTACCTTTGCCTTTGGGACAAAGTGAAGTGTTGATTTCTTCCCCAAATGACAAAGAGAATGCTAGCCAACCTAACCTTTCTGCTCTTGGTAATGATTCTCATTTGCTCTCGAGCTATTGTGAATCACCTACAAGTGATTCGGTTTTGGATAGGACTCTGTATGAATTGATTTCCCCTATAGTTAAGTCTACGACTCTCATCCCTTTAGTGACTTATAGGGGAAATATTCCACTGAATTGTTCAGCAGAGAAGGGTTTTAGGGATTCTAATATTTCATCTACTTCTCCTTCCTGTTCTGAACCTGCATGGTCTCATGGTTTGGGTTATGATATTTCCCCTCTTAAAACGAGAAGTGGTTGGCGTTTGGCAGGAACCGGTATTAACGCTTTTGAAACTCCTGCTTCTTCTACTCAACAAAGGGTGCTTAGAGGCATTAAATCCCAATCCAGGGTTAAACCATGATACTACTCTCCTCTAATATTAGAGGGGTTGGAGGGCCCCTTAAAATGGCCTCCTTTCATAGATTATTGAGAAAGACTTCTCCGAATATTATTTTTCTTCAATAGACGTTGGTTTCAACCGATAAAGAAAGATCTTTCATGAACACTCTCAGACCTGATTGGTGTGTCTGTGTGGCCAGTGCAGTTGGTACTTCTGGAGGAATTTTGGTATCTTGGGATCCATCCTTTTTCAACCTGGTGCCTTACTTATGTATCGGTGGCATCTTTTTGTCAGTTTTTTCAAAAGTGGACAAGAGGAAGCTTTCTTTTCTTAATCTGTATGGACCCTATCAGGACCGTAGAATTTTCTAGGAAGCATTAGAGGATGTTGGTATTCTAAACATCAGTGATTTAATTCTAGCAGGTGATTTAAACTTAACTACTTCCTCTAATGAGTTATGGGGTTTATCAGCTCAAGTGGACTCTTTAGGTGGCTTCTTCAAAACTCTGTTTCAGAAGAATGGTCTTGTGGATGTAGCTCTGCCAAAAAAAGTGGTGACATGGAGAAATGGTAGATCTGGTGTTGAGCATATATCGAAGAGACTTGATCATTTTTTAGTTGTTGAACCTCTCCTCTCAATAGTGAAAAATTTTCGAACTTGGGTCGAGTATCCCTTTTTGTCTGATCATGCTCCTATATTGATGGAATTCGGATCATGTTTTGCATCAGTCGCTTATCCTTTCAAATTAAACCCAAAATGGTTAAAGGATGATACTTTAGGGAATGTTGTCAGGTTGTTTTGGAATGATCCCCGACATTTATGTATATATGGTGTTCAAAAGAGATTGGTCAATAAGCTATCAATGCTGAAATTAAAAATTAAGGATTGGGCCAAAGAGAAAAGAATTAAGGATCAGGAAGACTTGTCAAAAATTGAAGAAGCTATTGAATCAGTATACACCAATATATATTTGGGTATTACTTCTATGGAGGATTCTTTAAAATTGTCAAAGCTAGAATTTGAAAGAAACCAACTCCTTTTGGCAGAAGAGGAGAGTTGGAGACAAAAAAACCGAGCGATTTGGATTAAGAGTGGAGATAGAAATACGAAGTTTTTCCATCTGTATGCTAGTTATAGAAGGAATAAGAATTTTATCTAGGAAATCAATGATGAGAAAGGAAATTTTCATTATGGTCAACAAGCTATAAAAGAGGAAGCAATCAGACATTTCAGCGCTTTCTACAATGACATTGATCAGTCTTTTATGGAGGACCAATTGAATTCAGTAAAAATTTATCCTACCTTTGTAACTGCTCTGGAGGTTCAGGAGTTAGAAATTAGGGTAACAAAGAAGGAAGTTTTAGAAGTTATTAAAGGATTTTCCAGGGATAAAAGTCCTGGACTGGACAGTTGGATGGTCGAATTCTACCAATGCTTTTTTGAGTTGGTTGGTCAGGACTTGGTGGATATGGTCGAAGAAACAAGATTGAAAGGGGAGACCATTCTTGCGATGAACTCTATTTTTGTGGCCTTGATTCCAAAAGTTAATAAACCCACAGTATTCAATGATTTCAGACCAATCTCCCTTTGCAACCTTTGTTACAAAATCATTTCAAAAATCATACCTAAAAGACTTCGACCTATTCTTTCCATAGTGTTATCAGAAGAACATCTTGGTTTTCTCAAGGGCCGTCAAATTTTGGATGTGATAGGAACAACTCAGGAATGTCTTCATAGCATTAGAGCAAATAAATTGAAAGCACTGATCCTTAAAATTGATTTGAGAAAGGCTTACGACTGTACTAGTTTGGATTTTTTAAGGTTGGTTCTTCATCAATGTGGTTTTGGGTTAAAGACTACAAATTGGGTTATGGCTTGTGTAATCTCCACCACCTATGCTACTTTAATAAATGGAGAGGCAACAAATTTCTTTAAAAGAAGCAAGGGGTTGAGACAAGGATGTCCGCTATCTCTGCTTTTATTTATCTTAGTAATGCAGGAACTTTGTCTGGTGTTAAAGAAACAAAAATATGAGGGTTAGATAACAGGGACTAAAGTTTCTATTATGATTAGGATCCTCCATTTACTATTTTTAGATGATATTCTTATGATGTCAGAAGCATCTTTAGCTGAATGGGAAACAATTCAAATTATACTACAAGTATTTTGTCGGGCATCAAGTTTGATCATTAAAAAACAAAAGTCCACTATTCTCCATGCTGGTGTCGACTCGGCTTCTCTTCAAAGTTTTGTAGATGCTCTTAGTTTTTCTGTCCAAGACCTTAACTTTGGTTTTAAATATTTGGGTTATCTGATGAAACCAGGAGGCTATAATACCACGGATTGGCAGTGGTTAGTTGACAGGTTTGAAGAGAGGATCAACCATTGGTGTAATAAGTGGTTAAGTTTGGGAGGTCGTCTAGTTCTTATAAAAGATGTGCTTGAGATTTTATCGGTCTATTGGATGACTCTTTATCATATTTCTATAACGGTGCTAACTAAGTTACAAAAACTGAGTTTTGATTATCTATGGGCTGGAAATAATTCAAAAAAGTGCTATCATCTTTGTAATTGGAAATTCTTAGCAAAACCCAAGCAACTAGGAGGATGGAGCTTACATAATATTTTTATCTTTTATAGAGCTCTGGCTACGAACACACTTTGGCGAGCTTTATTGAAGCCCAGAATTTGGCAAAGGGTTATCAAAGAGAAATATCTTCCTCAGGTTCCAGTAAGCACTTGGTTGAGATTGGCTATGAACTTCACTTCCTTTGGATCACAATCATGGAAAAATATTCTCAATACTTTGCCAATTATTCTGCACAGGATAACATGGAATCTCAGATCCGAAACATCAATCATCATTGGCAGAAACTGTATTAGTGGTTTGACTAAATATTCTTTGCTTTTAGAGGACATGATTTGGGATTTAAATAGAAAACATATCTACTTTCTTTTTCAAGCGAGTCGACCTTCTTCAGAAAGTTTGATGGGGCAGAATTGGCTCACGAGCAATGATTTGGGACTAGAAGGGAACATGGGTAATGAGTGGGAAAACTACAGGTTTCAACTTATGCATGCTGGCATAGTCCTTAAGGAACATCCTGATGAACTTAAATGGATAGGAGATGACAACACTGGTATTATTTTTGTGAAAAATGTTTATAACACCCTGTCAAACAAATTCTGACCAAGGAAGACAGAAGGTTGGAGAATTCAGTTATGGAAATGGAGCTTCCCATTAAATATCAAACTCTTCTTACGACTATTAATGGATAATAATGTTCTTACTTGGGAAAACCTTCGGAGGAGGGGCTGGTATGGTCCTGGCATATGTTGTCTTTGTGGAAGAAATGAGGAGTCGGGCTATCATGTTTTTGTGAGTTGCCCATTCACAATTTCTATTTGGGAAGAAGTTAAACAAAGCTTTAACTTAGAAAAGGGATGGAATGGTGTTTCTGTTAGTGAGTGTTTACATAATTGGTCTTATCAAAATAAAACAATCAGAGAGGTTGCAACACTCATCTGTTGGTTTATATGGAAGGACAGGAATAAAAAACTCTTTGAAGATATTTTACCATCGACAAAAATAATACTTTTTCTTGCAACAGGTTTTGTAGCTGCGAAGCATAGTATATCATCGACCTCTTCAAAAATATCTCAATCGATTACTTACCCTGAAGATAAGGTTCTAGCATGGTTCGATGGAGCCTCACAACTCAATGGAAATCGATGTGGAGCAGGAGGAGTTATCAAATTAAACAATATAGAGGAATTTCGATGGACTCTAAATTGTATTTCAAGTACTAATTCAAAGGTGGAGCTTATGGGAGCATGGGCAGCCATTACTTTAGAAAAAAGCCTCGATATTCAAGATCTACATTTGATGGGGGACTCCTTGATTGTCA
This sequence comes from Picea mariana, assembly GCA_032191745.1. Lineage (NCBI taxonomy): Eukaryota > Viridiplantae > Streptophyta > Pinopsida > Pinales > Pinaceae > Picea > Picea mariana. The sequence continues at coordinate 26,229 of JASDQU010222016.1, forward strand.
TAAATTGGCTTGAAGGTAAAGGTATTCTACATGTAGCCAATCTGGAGAGCTAGAAAAATAGAATCATTGACTTATTGTCTTTTTTCAAGTCAACTTCCTTTGCACATATTTATCGAGAATAGAACTCTGTGGCTGATGGTCTGTCAAAAATTGCTATAAATTTACCAGTGGGTCAGATCACCTACAACAAATGGACTGATGGATTGGAGGGTCCTAGTTTTATCCCGAAACTATAATCCTGGATCCTTTTGTTTTTATTTTTTGATAAAGGTATATGTAATAGTCTGTTGACTTGATAGTTGGCTTGTATCTGGAATATAACTTTTTCTATGGGTATTAGTTGATATTTTATAGTATGGTTATGATATTGTGGGATCAGTACCCATGTGGGATAGATTCATAAAAAAAAATTATGGGTATTGGTCTCGTGTTGAGACAATGACTGACAGAAAAGCATAGTTTTTGTATGGCATCACAAGTCCTGTAATGAGACAGTCTTTGTAAAAGGATTATATTATCATAAATATAATGTGCAATTTTCTCTGGAAAAAAAATTAGCATTTGAATTATAAACAAGACAAAAGAAATTGAAATGAAAAGTTGCAAACATACGAAAAAAATCAACAGTTATAGGAACTAAAGAGTTTTTCTTATTTTATAAAAGAGGACCCGTTGTATGAGGGAGGGGGGGAATTTTTCCCATAGTTTGATGATGATAATATTATCTCATTAATGACGAGTAGAAGGAAATTTTTTCAACCATGAATGGTGTTCATTTGCATATTGAACTATTCTACATGTGTAATTGAATTTTACAGTTTCTTGAATAATATATCATATGAACTATTTTTGTGCGCATTGTTTGAGCTATTTGACATTTGTGGTTACTAATGGATACAGTGATGGTGTTGTAGGTGTAATATATAACTATTTATGTTTATATCTGTTTCATTATTTATTTAATATATTATTTTTTTTCATGAACTATTTCTACAACCAGTAATATCATATAATATTGTATCTATGTGTTAGAAATACTCCTGCATAGGATAGGTTAGAAATAGTTAGATTAGATAGTTTTCATTTTGTTTAATTGGATTATATTTAGGATTATTAAGAACTATTTGGAGAAAAAAATTGTGTCTTCCTCCTTTTTATTTTAATTATAAGTGGCAACCAAGCCCACATATTGGTTGGAATTTTCCATACCAAACGAGAGTGAGTCTAATTGGCACTCGCCATCAAGCATTTTCCCTTACCTACTTGATAGGCCAATCAAACCCATCTGTAGCACACCCAAACCCTAAGTATCCATTTTATATTTATGGCATTGAAATTTTCCTTTTTCTAAACCATATCAATCCTTTCTTTCAGAGCTCTGTCATCTTCTTCTCATCAAGAGCTTTCCAATGATGGTAATTTCACTCAAAACTAAACTCTAGAACAAAATTTATGACCTTTCAAAGTTCTCGGGTTTTTGAACTCTATTCCACTAACACGTGGCATCCACATGACATATCGTCACACTTTTCATCTGACATGGTGACAACGTAGCACCAATGTGGCACCTGTATAACCTGTCGTGGGGGAATTCTGATCCACGTAGGCCTACTATCGTTATCACTCATAATTTCTTCTGACACACCCACCATTTACCTCCGATAGATATGGTGTCAAAGAATATTCCCTTTCGATACCTTTCGTCGGCGTTCAAAAGGTTCAGGTAGTTTCACTGCTATGAATGTAAGGTATCGAGGAATATTCTATCTCCTCGATGGAAAGTGTAGAAGCATGTCATAGTCTCTCAACCGATGATTGAGATCCATCCAGTGCCTAAGGTTCACCCTTCCAACTAGACGCCACTCAACTCGTCAATCATTCAAGGGCCGACATTCATCGCTCTAAGGACACCCTGGCTACCTTACTGGAAAGCCACATCCTCCATGACTTTGACACTTCACCTCTCATCTTGGGTGAAACCTACGGAATATCAATGATTATTGTTGAATTTCTCGCATTCACAGATCTATGGTAGAGATCTTCCTTCCATCGGACTCGCACTTCAACACCTCAGAGCAGTACTCTGAAATATAGTTAACTCTAAGCCCGCTAGACTCGCACTCATTCCAATCGACTAATCAACTGTCGACACACGTATTCACACTAATGCTCCCAATCATCACTAGGATATTTCATTCCCTCTTGATCTACTAACTAGGACCCACAATGATCAAATCTTGAGGATTTATCTATGACCCACACATGCTCAACTTCATAGTCTCTCATTCAGGTTTATTCTCATGGCACATGAGACTGCCTTCTAAAACCCCACTATGAATGGTTTGTTTCATAGTCTCTCATTCGAGACCTTTCCCATCACTCCCAAGGTTTCTCTCCAACACTTTCACTCTGAACATTCCACCAATTAATGGTCCCAATATCTTCAGATCGACGACTGATGTTCTTCGCTGACTAACACAAGGTTTTAAGGAGTTATAACTGTCTATTTCAAGGACTTAGCCTTTTTTCAAGTTCTGCAAGACTTCGATCCTAACTTTTGAAGAATCGAAATAAATTTCACGACCATTGTAAACTCTCAAACTTAGGGTTAAAACCTCACATTATTTGAAGGCTCTCCACATACGGAAAATATAGAGTATTAGAGCTGGTAGCAATTCACACTTATTCATTTTCACGATTTAACAAGGAAATAATAATACATTGCAACCTATCTCATCTCACAGGCATTCAAATTCATGGATTAAGTTCACATAAATTCACTTAGATTCAGACATATGTGCATTCACACAAATATCTCATTCACAAACATTCAGATATATCATGCATAGTCAGTTTCAGTATAGAAAACACTTATCTGGTAAGAAATGATCCAATCTAACTAACTGAGAGAGGACACCTTTCCTCCCAACCTTAGTCCTTTCTATAGAGTCACTTCCTATAGCACACCACCCCCGTGTCAAGACATGATACCACAGAGGAAATTGACTCAACAAGGTTCTGAGTCTATGATGATCCAGGAAGGTTACTCTCCCCCCTCCTCTGACACAACAGAATTTTCTACCTCCCATTGAGATTCGGGTCTCTACAGTTTTATCAAGTGGTTTCTCAACTGGATTTCCTATTCACAAGGGAGCCCCTTCTCTACTCAACAGTCCCTCGGTGACCTCTCCTTACCAGTGTCATTTTCTATCCAGTAAGTACCAAGCC
>JASDQU010222022.1:0-13934 GCA_032191745.1 Picea mariana
GATTATAAAAGCTTAGGATTTGAGTGAATTTTTTTTTTTGTTTTCCCAACAAATAATTCATGTAGTACTTCAATGCCTAAACTATGATGTACAATTCCTTATCTTATTTGGGGTATATTATGACTGCACCAACAAAAGTTTCAAGTGTTATGTTATCCAACTCCTTCATTGTATGAAAGGTTCCCATATTACATTGTAATATGGCATTGCCATATTACATTGTAATATGGTATACCATATTACAATGTAATATGGAATGCCATATTACAATCTAATATGGTAATACCATATTACATTGTAACATGGAATTACCATATTACAATGTAATATGGTAATACCATATTACATTGTAATATGGTATACCATATTAAAATGTAATATGGTAATACCATATTACATTGTAAAATGGTATACCATATTAAAATGTAATATGGTAATTACCATATCTCGTGTAATTTTACTTTTTTTAAACTTAAAGTCATCGTCGCAATATCGACGATAGTTTGTCGGAAACAAATTTTTCGTCCCAATTTGCCACGGATTTTCGTCTCTATTGCCATGGATTTTCGTTGCAAGTTGCCATGTTTTTTCATCGCACATACAACATCTGCGTTGTAAGTTTTTGGCTTGGCATAAATTTTCGTTACAATTGCGACAGATTTTTGTCTCAAGTTGCCATGGTTTTTCATCTCACATACAACATCAGCATCGTAAGTTTTTGTCTTGGCATAAATGAGCGTCGGAATTGCGACGAAGTTTTGTCATAATTGCCATGGTTGTTGGTTGTAATTGCAACGAAGTTTCATCGTAATTGCGACGATGCATAGGGTTAACCGACCTTGATGGTGATGACATGTGGAGAGATAATTTCTTCAATGTTTCCATGCACACCTGGATCATGGATATATCGAAGAAAAAAGTATCGGCTTTTGTGGAAATTGTGACAGATAAGTGTGGCAATATCAACGAAAAACCATCACAAATTTGGTCATATGTACTAGTGACCAGACTGGTATGGGCCCAAACATTTGCTAGCTTGTGAAATTCTTTGTTGCAGATTTGTTTGTTATGAATTTGGGGGGCAAACAGAGAAGAAAAAAAGTGAAACCCCCAACTTAGGGAAGATTTTGAGTTTCATTTTTAAGAGTAGTTGAAGAAGTGATTCATAGTGTCGATCTATAGTTGCCGAGTTGAATTCAGTTTTGGGAGAAGAATTCTTGTGAGCTTCATGACGAATCTATATTTTTGTGGATTGACGACCCATATTAATTTGAACTGGAAAATCAACTGTCAAGATTCAATCATAGAGATCTGAGAAAGGTGTTCCCAAAAGGCCTCCAGGAAGAAATTGTTGAAAGGACTCAGAGTTGGGCATGAGGTTCAGTTTGATGATAGGATCTCGAAATAACAAGATCCATTAGATTAGTCGAGATCTTTCTCAGATGTTAGATCACACAGGGATGATCTTCCAAAAAAGTGTTTTTAGAATATCGTGTTCAGAAGAGCTCCAAAGGTATCGAAGAGGGAATATTTTTCGATACCGTCCTTTTCGGGGGAGTTAAGATTCATTAATATTTTGAACTCCGAGTGATAAGGTAATGAAAGGGAATATTCTTCGATATCCTCTAGTCAAAGAAATGAATATTAACTAATATTTTGAACTCCAAGTGATAAGGTATTGAAAGATAATATTCTTTGATACCCTCTGGTCGGAGCGGTGACGCTTACCTAATTTTATGAGCTCCAAATAAAAATATCTGATGGTATCGAAAAGAAACATTCTTCAAAACCCTAATTTTAGAGTCCCTTTTGAGCTTGATTCTTCAAAAGTCTAAATGGGAACCTCCGATGGATGTTCCAGATATATTTTGATGTTAAGATCAACGGTGCAGATTTCCCTGTAGGAAAAACTACTCCATAGTGTCAAAATATAGGACATAAAATTGAATGGCTCTCAATAAAGTTAAAATAGGGTTGGATGTTTGATTGTATAGGTAGTAATGATAGTATATTTTTCTGAAATGAGTGGCTTGATTTTTCTCAGTAATGGGCAATAGGGATAGAAAATGCCATTGAAAAACTCTGTAAATACAAAGAAATATGGGATGTCAAGAATGTAGAGAAGGTAGAGTGGGAAGTTGGTTATACCTATTATGGATAATTTATTGTTGATAGATATAGTTAGTGACTCTCCTAAGGTTACGTCACGTGGGATCCCTAGGTAATAGGATCAATTTGGCCCTTGTGAACAACTCGATGTACTATCTCCCTTCAACCCTTCGAACAACATGTGGTAAAAGGAAAAACCATGCGATGGAGTAACCCCATCATTTCCACCATGTAGGAAATACGAGATCACCCCAAGCATGCTGAAGGTATCTAGGGATCATAATATTACCATATGCCCACCCTGATTCCAAGAGTGGAACACATTAGTTGTTTGCTTCATTTGCACAGGAAGGTTCGGATAAGAAAAATAATTCATATGACTAAAACATTGGGCAGAAAGAGTGGAGATATCTCCCTTCCTAGTTATATTTTATCTAGATAGCCTTTAACTACAAGAATGTACAAAATAGGATTTCAACTCAGCGCCTTTTGGGAAGAATTACTCTTTGGAGAGAATAATACGATGAAAGTTGTGAGTTTTTTTTTTAGGGGGAGTTATTTTCTATCATTGGCCTCTATGGAAGAAAAATTCAGGGAGGACTAAGAGATGGTGGTTTACCCTGTGATGAATGTCAGCAGTTAGAATCGACTTATCTCCTCCCATGATCCTAGCCAATACATTGGTATATTATAGCACAAAATTGTCCAGATCCAACAATTTGATTTATGATTTATCATTCATGGACGTTGATAAGATCCTTCCATTGAGTATCACCTTAAGATGTTATACCCTTGAATGAAAAGGTTCAAATGAGGAAGGGCTTATAGTGGATACCTAGGTACTCAGAGACAAGGAAGGGCGTTGTTTTTGGGCTTTATTTTAATCATATTTCTCCACCCAATAAAAGCACTATTCTTAAACCATTTTCTACATTTCATTGTTAATATACAACATAAAATCTAATTAAACATCTTCATTTGTCATTATATCTAGTGTGGTTAATACATCGACTTTTCTATGTTTTTAGTGGTTAAAAGGTGATTGTATCATGGTTTACTGATGACAGTTTGTGAAGTGTAATTATTGTATCAACGTGATCAACATTCACGTGCCATAACTGTAGTTCAACATTCCCACACCATTATTGTCATTCTGGTACCCATCATTGTTTGGCATATTTATGCATTTTGAGGAAAAAATTAGGAACATGTGTTTTCTCTGTAGCAATGTCAACATCCAGTCACACATGTCAAAATCCACTCAGGTTGCAAGTGTGAACTTCCATCTCAGGGGAATAATTCAGCTAAATTAATAAAAGTTCTATAAAGTCACTTTCAACCTCAATTTTCATGCAAATAAAGAGGAATTTGAAGAGTCCAGAACATGGGTTTAGTTCCTACCCTGAAAAATTGGGTCTCTCGTGGACCATTTTCCATACAAATGAACAGTTCAAGATTTATTGTTATTTCTTCAACACAATTTTCGGAATCTACCGAGGTTTGGAAGAAACATAATGTAACACCAATATTTGATGGGTCATTGTTTAAACATCAAATATTTGGTTGATAAATATAATCTCATGTATATTTTGAATGGAGTGGGTACAAGATCATCGCTACGTAAAATCTCCAGTTAGTTTCTCTTTGTGCACATCGAGATTGAAGAAGACTGTATTAATTTAATGTAATTGTTGTAAGCGAGGATGGTTTTTTATTGCTTCAATTTATGAATGTTGAAGTATTGATATCTGCAGTTGTTGATGTTCTTTTGAGACACTCTTTAATAAAACAATATGTTGGTATCTTTGGAGAACTAGTTGTGGTGGTAACCATTTTTTATCTTGTAGTTTACTAGGTAGCATGATGTCGATTGTGAGGGCTCACCAACTTGGGCCATGAATGCTCTGTTCTAATGATTGTAATATGGTCAATTGTAGTATTCTCTTTATATTTCAACAATAGCTAGTTTTTCTTTCATTTGTAAATAAGTTGCACTGCATTTCTTTTCCTTTGAATAGATAATCCATTTCTTATTTTAATTCGTATTTTTTTGATAAATTATTGTTGCATTTGTTTACAGAATGAGATGGTCTGCTAAATTCACAAATTCATTATGTAGGGAATCGATCTGTTCTCTCACACTCAACCGACTCTTCTTTGATGATTTAAACATAAAACAACTTATGATAAATCATCACACAAGGATTGTATTTTGTTCAAGATCGCCCAATTTGTATTTCCATTGAAGATTATTGTTCACGCATACAACCACACACTTCAATGTTACTCTTAACCCTGTCTCAATCGACCTTCCTCCTATCCCTTTGAAACTCCGAGAGATATACGTTTTTTTCCATGTATAATTTCTGGTTTTGTGTTGTGTTATAATGGTTTTATATATCCCTTGTTATAGTGGTTATATGTTATGTGAATTTTCTATATGTCCTTGTGTGGGAAGGTATCGTTGTATCCACTGTTTATGTAATTATTATATGTTTTTTTAATAAACATTGTCCACTATATTGTCCCCGGGGTATAGGACAGTCGATGACAGAGTGTGCTGTTAAGGCGCTCTGTGATGTTCAAGTAACCGATTCGAAACCTGCGGGGAAAAAAAATCCAGCCATGTTAAGTGTTGTTGTGGCTCAGGCTGGTTGCCATCCCCAGGTGATTTCTAAAACTTAGATGCCCTTGATTCGCAGTTTCTTAGCCAAAGGTTAGTCCCACATGTCACGGACAAACTAACAAACAAAAAAAAAAACATTGTCCACTATATTATTATATAATTATTTGTTACATATTTGCTTCATTGTCTTATTATGTTTGTTTTATTATTATTATTTTTGTCACTCATTTAGTATATTGTCGTATATTTTTATTTTTCTTTTCATATATTTGTTTTGTCACCTAATTATCATATTGTTATATATATTTTTTGTTATCTATTTATTATATTTTCATATATTGATTTGTATATATGTCTTTCAAAGTCGTCATATTACGTTGGTTTCCATAAATATATATTATACATTGTGATGTATATATGTTGTTATGTATTGCGATGCAGCATTAGAAGGAGTATAGTTGTAAGTTGGATACATCCATTCTCATCCAAGGGAATGGAACATTCTCGTAACAACACATACCTTGTTCATTTTTAAGCGTATCGTTTCTTGAGGATGACTCTCTAAAGTGTTCTTTTGTGAATTTTTTTATGTTTCATCATTTTTTTGATATAGGCTTAATTAGGAGTTTTATGGGTTTGTTCTTAAAACTGGTAAATTCCCCTTTAGGTCAGTAGCACACATACATGAGGGTTTGAGTAACCTCACTCAGTTGACTAATTTGAATGCAAGTTTGAGTAAATTATGCATTTACTTTCAGATTGCCTTACTTGTCTTTTAATTCAATTTTTTTTAATTTGGATTTCCCATAGTTCCTTTTATTTCTTGTGCTTGGTTTCATTTCTTGTACTTTGGATTCCCGCACTTTGATTTTAATCTCATCTCTGCCTTTATTCGTATGTGTGTTTGTTGACACTATATATTAGACTACGATAGGCTCCAATTATGCACATATTGTTCTTGTGCCTCGAAGATTAAGAGCCTCAGTTGATAATTTAATGTTGGAATTAAAATTTCATATATTTTACCCAACAATGGTAAACGATGAATTTTTTTGGGGAGTTGAAAATGAGCAAAAATTTGAAGATTACTGAATAAGTTATCCTTTTTAATTGTTTTTGAATCAATGGGAAGGAAAGATACAACCTGGATGTTGAATCCATTGGAAGGAAAGATACAACCTAGTGAACTAAAACATCTTAGTAGCCAAATGAATAGAAAGAAAAATAAAATCTTTTAGTACTGGTGAGCGAAATGGGAGCAACCTAAACTAGGAAAATGGGGTTGTGGGAGAGAACATTATAATGTTTGTGCAGCTAGGAAAAGTTGTTGAGTCCTTCACACTAGATGGTGGCAGTTAAGTAGCCAAAATAATCATTGGCTTATGCTCCAACCAAGGTAGCATGGGGCACGTGGAATCCCATTTTAATTAGCAAGGACCACCTTGCAAGGATAAATAATCATGTATGACTGATAGTGAAGTAGTACCATGAGGGAAAGGTGAAAAGAACCCCCATTGAGGACTGAAATAGAACATAAAACTATAGGCTCCCAAGAAATGGGAGGAAATATAGATATCTGACCACGTCCCTGTTGAAGAATGACCTGACGACTTATAGTCAGTGGCTTGGTTAAGGGAACCCAACGAAGTCGTAACGAGAGAGAGTTTTTGTGGGGAAATTGTCATTGATTATGGATCTGAACTTGGTGATATATCCATGACCAATATGAAGCTTGGGTGAAAGTATGTCGAGGTCCAAACTGAATTATGTTGAAAAATCGTCAGATGAGTTGTGGTTCAGGGTGAAATGCCACTCAAAACCATAGCAAGTTGGTTCTCCATGAACTGCGTTGAGGAACAATAGTTGACTAGGCCATCTATGGGTAAATAATTATTTTAGTATGGGCCTTGAGAGAAGTGACCAAATCGAGGAAAACTATGAATACTATATTTCCCCAATAAAAGGAGTAAGGGTTAGTTATTGAGACAATGGGGAATAAGCTTGATCGTCGAGAGGGGAACCACCCAGATCACCATCTAAGGCCCCTAAATGACTACTTAGTGATTAATAAAGTACAATTGCAAAGACAACCAAGAGGTTTACGTAGAAGAAACCAACCTTGAAAGAGTGCATAATAGCTCATTGATCGAGCACTATTTCATCGAGGATTAATGAGAATAAGAAATTTGACGAAGTTGTGGGATGTAAAAATACATCAGTAGGGGAGCATTCCACCTCAAAGGGAAGAACCTCCATGAGCAGGTGTGGACAAAGTGGAAGAAATAATGTCGACTTGGGTTAACATAAACATTAGTGATAATAAAATGCCTTAAAAACCTAAGGGTTCCTCTCCAAGTTTCTTCCACGTAGGGTGAGTTAGGGCATAATATCAAGAAAAAATTTGTAGTCAATGGAAAATAGGTGAATATTATTGTACTATTCTTGTACTACCCCTTGTTGTTCCTTAGGGCTAGGGGAGGCTATGTTAGCCGAAATATGGTTATCGGTTCAAGGATGCAAGCTGACCCTAATATTTTCAGGGCAAGAAGGGGTAGATAAAATTCCTTGAGAAAGTGTATGAGTACCAAGCGCTACAACACTGAGGTAACCCATGCCATACTCCGAGGAAAATATTGAACGAAATTTAAAAAATGGGTACACGTACCCGAAATTGACATAGGTAGGTAAGTAGAGAATACATAGTGGAATGAGACAACTCTCTCTAAGGAACTTGAAAAAATTGCACCATAACTTCGGGTTAAGAGTTCAGGAGGTCACAGTGACCACAGCTGAGTGACAGTTTACTAAAAACAAAAGTCTCCAAAAATTCATAAGGCCATGTATGAGGGCTGACACCTTCCCAATTCTATAAGGTTAAGAAAGTTGATGACCTGATGATGGGGAAACCAGTGACCGAAGCCTCCATGAATTGTTGTCACAACTATAAATGTCTTCAGGTAGAAAATTTTCTTTTCAAGTAAGTTTCAACCTGCACGAAAGGTTTAATGATATGGGAAATGTCTTGGAGAGAGACTCGATAAAATAGACATTTATGTGAATATGTGGACTGCCCGAGCCTAGACAAAAATACCTTATGAATTTTTATTGTTCCATGGGATTTTCCTTAGTTTATTCTTCGTAGCTTAGGTGGAAGGTTAAGAAGGCCCCCTTCCAGGGTGCCTTATCCACCAGTGAGATATCACTCTAGAATATATAGAGTTATAATATTGTGTAGGGACCTAGTAGCCCTCCCAAAAGGTAACAAAAACATGCAAAGTTTTCCTTGGGCTTACGAAAAATTAGCCCTAAAGTTGAAAGGTAGAAGGGAGATTGACTACATGACCCACTCAATGAACAAGGATGAAAGTTGACCTTAGTGATTCGATGGTGTTGAGTGGAAGGGTCATCGCTTAATGGATAAAAGTTACTCTAGGGATAATAGGATAGTCTTCCCCAAGAGTTCACATCGACAAGAATTTTTGACATCTCAATGTCATCTCTTTGTCACCTGGGGCAATAGTATGTTCCAAGGGTTGGGTTTCTCTCACATTAAATAGGTAGCTGATTTGGGTTCATAACATCCTGAGAGAGTTCGATCCATATCCAATGTGAGCATTAGAGAATTGAGAGGACCTTTCGCTAGTATTAGAGGACAAGGAGGGATGCCCCTCTAGTGTACTAGTTATCATTCCCATAGTAAGACATGTGTAGAGTGGATAACTAGTGTAGGAATATAAGTAAGAAGTCCACCCCAAGATGAGTGATCTCATATTCTTACTTTCCTAGGAGCCCTAATCGTGAACATGGATGGGACAATGATGGGTTCTATGTCCTTTACATTTATTGCTATGATACATTTCAAGTGGAATTATAGTGACGTATACAGTTGAGGCATCCTAACAGACCAAAATATTTGAACATTGTTCCTACATGACCCGATCGATCTGATCAATCACTAGCCATCTATTTTATTTTTCCATTATTTAACAACATGAAACTACAAAACCAAAATATTTGTGCTACCTCTCTGTGAGATAGAAGGGAAGATGATGGTTATCTACTTGGAAGGGACACCCCTTTGGTGTCCTTTTCAAAATTTAGGCCTCACAATCATTAGCCAATATTCCTTTCTCACATTTATACCCTTCCTCATTCATGGTTTGAGATTTTAATGTCCGAGGCATAGAGGAAAAACACTAACACATACCAAAATTTGTGGTGAGACTCTACTATGGTGACGGTACTATAAGGAAATACCTGCATGAAAATAGCTGGGTGTGAGGATGAAAAAATATCAATGCCTCTTATTCTCATTAGAAGATAAGGTTGTCTTCTTCAAAACCCTATTTCTGACAACATTTCTTTCCCACTCCACATGTTTCTTTGAAACGAAATACCTGTGCTCACTCATAGAGAGAAATTCTCTTATGTATCCTCTTACCTCGATTGAGGAGAGGAATCGCTACCTTTTTGGAGGCACTCCTAGGAACAAATCTAGTGGAGATGGGGCTTGTAGCTGAGAGGCTTAGACCACGTGGCTATGAACCACAATGTTAGGGGTTTTAATCCTTCCTCTCCCACCCAAAAAGGGGAGAAAATGGAGGTCCTTTCATGGGTAGGGAGATTATGATTGGGATAATGTATGCAAATATATGGAATATAGTATTCACAAAGTTCCTTTTACAAAAATGATACCTGATACACCCAAGACTAACCAACATATTTGTCTCTAACCTCTTGTAAATCTTCCTTATTGTTTCTAGGATTGGGCAGAGTATTAGTTGCAACCACACATACCTTTCTCATCATTAAGACTCTTGTTTCTAGATTATGGCCTCTCGAGAGAATGGATGACTTCATATTTGATAAACTGCTAGTACATTAACTGATAACTTGAGGTTGTTTTGAATTATCCCTAATCTAAATCTAATTAGGGATATATAATGAGATATTTTCCCAAATCTTAGGGGAAACATATTGACAGTAATAAAGGATCCAATATTGACTTCCAAGAATGAACTGATAGTTCTAACAACTTGTAACAGGTTGTGTGACTAGTAACAGGTTGAGCAAATAGAGGCCTCTTCACCTTCATCTCTAGAAACGTCATCACATCAAGAGAATGATGGATTTTTTTCTCTAAAAATTTTAGTATTTCGAGGAGAGCGTTTTTTCCATATTTCCTTTCCCATAATATTGTGATCATATCTTGATCATGTGGTGATTTTGCATGCATATTGTTAGCACTAAAGATTACTCTTGAATAGAAAAGTGAAATGCCTAGCACATATTATAGTTTATGCATTTCTTGGTTGGTGGATCACGTAGAGTGGAAGGACATGGTTAAGAATGATATTAGGCATAAAACTCGAATTAACATGTATAATATTTGATCAGTGATCAAGGCCATTGGGAATGGAGTCATTTTTTCAACACCATATGGATCAAAGGCAATTACACTAAGTATCAAACAATGTTGATTAGAATTATGAAAGGAAGAAACAAATAAGAACAAGTATGAGTTTTATAAAGTGACCTATGCTAGATCAATCTTCATATATTCATAAGTTGAAATGTTAAAAAAAAATAAATGATTTCTGAGAATGAATAAAAACACTTGAACAAAGTCATGAATGATAGGAAAATCCAATGAAGATTGATTTCATAAGAATCCATAAATCATGAGTAATTATTTATGCTCGACAATTGGTATTTCAATCAAATAAATAGATAGAGAGATGTATGAAACAAAAGAAAATGAATCACTGATAAAAAAATTCTCAAGAATACTTGATAATGAGAAATTTACAAAATATAATTTCTCCTTAGGATTTATAAAATGCACATATAAAATGCACATAGTCTTTCTGAGGTCCTAATCTAATTCTTCCAACCCGGATCCCCCCTCTTAGTCCTTGATCCTGCCTTTTATAATTTCCAAATACCTTAACTGTATAATGTAAATGTAGATCTCCAATTCTAATTTGTTTCCTTCGATCTAGAGCTCATGTTCACTGGGAATTTTTCTAGGGAACAAAACTCTACGAAATATCGAAAAATCCATCTCAAATATCCATCAACAACTCCTAAATGGTTCCTTATTTCAGTAAATTGATCGCGTAGAACCTAACTGGGCCCATTCTAGAAAAACCCCATGTTTTATATGTTTGAAATTAATCCCCATTTTCTCAAAAAAAACGTGTTCGAAGTTAACCTAAAAAACATTCACATATAGAGTAATCATAACATAATTTACAACATCTTAATGTAGCCACAAATTATTAAACAAAAAATTTAATCCATCAAATCTCTCACGATTTCTATCTAGGATCTACAGGGTACACTCAACAACAGAATCACCTACAAGAAGTCATGGGATATATCGAACCACCATGGATCCAACCCCCCAGTTCCCTTCTAAAGGAAGATCCCCTTCTACATTACAAATAATAGTTTATAAAAATACTACATCATTTGATATTAATCTTAACTATGACCTGAAAATTAATTTCTAATGAATTGCAAGAAAATTGGCATGGTGGAGTTGAATTCCTTCAAATCTAGTTTAATCGGCGGATGATGAGTAATTTTCCTGGAAATATTCTTCCACTTGTTATTTAACTACCTCCATGCGTTGGAATTCTAGAAATAACCCTTTGACCATTGTTAATTTTATGCCTAGAATATGGGATTTAGAGTTCACTACTAATATTCTTCCACCGATATGTTTGAATTCTCAAATTATTTCCGAATATGATGTTTAAATCCCTAGTAATATGACTATGAAATTGACCAAGATCCTCTATTTGATGCGCTCGAATTGTATCTTTCATTAACTAGTACAAGTTGCATTCCATGTACTCGAAAACAAAATTCAAGTGGTCATTCTATCTGATAACCTCCTTCAACTTAACCATATTAGGATGGTTCTTTTTGCAAAGAGACTTTATGCAAAATACCCCAAATTACTTAAAAAGAAGAATTGGTTTAACGTAATAAACCTTACTCTTATTGTCATCATCAACAGATTCAATAATTTTAAAGAACCTTTTATCGAAAACTTGATCACGGTAATTACTTTGAAACAAACTTAATAATAAATTCCTCTAATACTAACTTACTGTATTTATATTTATCTTGGGAAACCTCTATATACATAATCTTCCTTCCATTACACTTTTATGTTTATATAGTAATCCAAATAGGTAAATATTTGAAGCATTGCATTTTTTTACAATTAACCATTGCACCTCTTCTTTTAATTTTAACAATAATACTCATAATAGTTTATTTAACTTAACGAATTCAAAACCGTTGTATTTTATCTCTTTGTGTGCAAACAAGATCTTGTAACAATAATGGAATGGTTGTGTGCCAATATTTTCGAGTCATTTTATAGATCCTTTAAACTGTTACATAAATCGAATTTTGCATAGGCAATTTCTTCAACCCACTTTTTCCAAATGACTATGGGATCAAAACCACAGGCTTATCTTCTTAAGAACTGCTCTTACCACCTTTCTTTCTCGTTTATTCTTTTACATAGGAACTTAATCAAATGTTCTTCGGCTTATTTACTTGTAGCCCCTTTGCACCCCTAATCAACTCCTTTAGCTTATCACATGAGCTGACATTGGAACCAAGTCCTTCATACTTTTTCCTTCAGGATATTCTGCTCTTTCAATCTTTCAACTCTCCCAGATTTTGACATGTTGACATGTCGAGCTGGTCATAAAGTGTAGGTGACTGGTGGTTTATGATTAACATTCTTTCTTACTTTTTCCTCCTACTTCTTGATTGAACGACCAGGAAGGATATTACTGGATATTTACTTATGGTTCTCGGGATTTAGATGCTTCATGCTTCAATTTTTTTCTTCGTTAAACACTTTTTAAAACACCCAGAGTTCCACCAGATCAGGTGGTCATAAAATAATGTTGACTACTTACTATTCATTGACAACTCTCCTTACGTTATCCTTCCACTCATTTAATCCAACAGATATGACTTAATCAAGTGCTGATATGGACGGTCTTTATTTATTCTAGGGCTTCAACACTCAAGGGCTCTGGGATATTACAAGTCTAAAGTTTTTCAACTCCTCGGAGTTTTACCTACCGAAGTGCTTACACCATCCTTCCACTACTTGATCCAACGGATGAGAAAAGTTATAAAGGGATCTTACATCAACAATATGTGTGATTTCTTTACTCCAGGACTCCAGAATATTGTGATTTACCCTATTCTTCTATTATACTTTCTTGGAGGTTCGAGACTTCTCCCAAAGTTCCTCCTTGAATTAACGGGTGGCGGGATTTCGAGGCTTCGACATTTTGGGATATTATAACTTTAAATTCATTCAACTCCCTAGATTTATATCTATTGAAGTGCTTATTTCATTCTTCCACTGCTTGATCAAATGGTTGAGAAAAGTTACAAAGGGATATTAAATCGATTGTCTATACGATTTCGCTACTCCGAAACTACAGAATATTGTGACTTACCTAGTTCTTCCACTATACTCAAATAGAAGGTAGAGAATTCACCTAAAGTTCCTCCTTGATCCAACGATTGTGATATTTCCGGGCTTTGACACTACAAGATATTATAACTCTAAATTCATTCAACTCCCCAGAGTTATACCTGCCGAAGTGCTTACTATAATTTTTGAAATAGGGATTTCTTTAATAAAATATTCCTTATGTCTTATAGGTGAAGGATTCACCGCTATTGATTCACAAAGAAAGTCCAACATGCAAGAGGTAATTGGGTTCCATCTTGGGGAATTTTGTTTTCCTAGTTTTCTTAAGCCAGGAATAATGGACTTGATTATTTTGTTTCTAGACAAATGTTCCATGTCGGAAAAACTATTAAACTCTTATATTTAAAACTTTCTTGTCATGTATTTATCTCCTTATTGTAAGAGTCCGTGAGTTTATATAAATATATCCATACTCCATTTATGCGTGTTCCCTATCTATTGAATATCGCATATATATAAATTCGTATACAAAAATATCCTATAATACTTTTGAATGTTTCAATTTTGAGATAATATAACCCTATAATCTTGAAATAATATATACACAGGTAGGGAAAGAATCACTTTATAGTATGTGATGAATTTCCTTATCTATTAGTTTTTTTCTGTAATCATCAGGGGAAAGCGGTGAGATTGTATTTGGTAATAAATAAATAA
>JASDQU010222023.1:4023-21851 GCA_032191745.1 Picea mariana
CTATATTTTTATAGCTTATACTTTCCTTCACATTGGATAACCACTATAATTATTTTAATATATCAAAGTGGGATTTATTCTTTGTATGTTTTTATCAACTTGGACGAAGATAGTGCACCCTATTAATTTGTTCAACCTTATTAGAATTAGTTTTTTTTGTTAACTTTATTCAATTGTTGTGATTGTAGCTTCAACGAAATCATGACAGCTTCAAACGACAGCCTCAATCCAATAGTCACGACTTAGATCATTGATGTATCAATCCTTGGAAAATTAATGGCATATATTGGCTGCTCTAAAAAACGGAATATGGTTCTTTGTTTTCTTCTAGCAATGGTGGAAATTTTTGAAAACACCCTAAAAATTGTGAATTAGTAGTTGTGGTTCTGAATTCCCACAAGTAGGCATACAGTTGTGTCCTTGTGCAATCAAATATGATGCTTGGGTAGTTCGATAGTGGCACCCTTCTTACTCCTATCAATAGTTCGATAGTGTCTGTGTTCCTGTTTGATTCCTTCTTTGGTTGGACTTACAAGGATAACACGTGAATAGTGATATGTACAGTGGTTTTGTCCATGGTAAGAAGACACTACTTGATGGATTCTCATTGAAACTTTATAATGCAGATGAAAGCCCCCCTTTTTTTTCCTCTCACCCAAGAGCGTAGGTTAACATATATCCTTAAGATATTCAGCAATTTATTGGCCTCTGTTGTGATTATATACAATATTAGGATCCTTGATGCTTCAGTGTTACAACTCGCATGACCTCAATGAGTAGATTGGACAGATTTTTCATCCAAATGGTATTTTTATTCAACTGAATTTCTAAAAAAAAAAATTGATATTTTTTGAGTTCTTTTTATATTTGCATCGGAGTGATTTATTTTCAATATAATTTTTTAATTTAAATGGAAAAATTCCCTATCTGTGGTCAAAGACCAAATGTAGAGAAACTATGAAAAATTATGTTTGACCAATAATATGATAATAAAAATAAGTGTGGCCAAGGGTCATGGCCAAAGGACAGCATCAAATTTTGTTCTGATACCAAATGAGACAAACAAAAGTTCATTCACACAAGAAATATCCAAAATACTTGGAATATAATACAATAATCCATGTAGGATTGTAAATATAAAATAATGTATAAAATATAGATTGATAATGATGAGATGATTTACAATTGAGAATGAGGGTTATTTTATATACCCACACAGGTATTCCCTTTCAGTAAAAGATATTTCCTTTGATTAGGATGTCATGTCTCTTCATTATATATTAATTAGTATTTATCTCCACCCCCCTCTCTATCTTCCTCTCACTGACTCTGACACTCTCATACACTCTCTCTCTCTACCCCCCCTCTATGTCTTCCACTCTCTCCCTCTCAGAATCTCACACACTATAGAAAGTTTGGTACATCGCAAGGCCAAAAATTGCCTTGACCTAGACATGTCAAGATCTAGACCTAAACCTAGACATGGGAAGTCATGGAAATACCTATACCTAGACCTAGACCTAAACCATAGACCATGAACTAGACATATACAATGACCATGATGTATTCCATGACATAGACCTATATTTAGACCTATACCATGACCTATACCATGACATATACCTAGAGATAGAGCTAGACCATGACTAGACCTATACCATGACCATGACCTAGACCATGACATAGAGCTTGACCTAGACCATGACCTAGTGTTGTGGTAAAGTTCTTCCTGTGGACAGGTGAAAACCCCCTTAGATCAATACCCCTCTTTGATCCAAGACAAAAGGAAACAAATGGTGTACAAATTTCCCCTTATACCTCTTTCAACAATTAGAATGAGAAGAGAGGAACAAATGACTTACCTTTTTACGTATGTTGTCCTCATTGCTCCAGCCTTTGATCTTGATGTCCAAGCTCCTAGGTGCAAGAAAATTCCTACAAGGAATAAATTAAACCTCCTTATTCCACACTATATTGTTAAACAAAAATAGATCTATCTATGATTAATTAAACAAAATTATACATGCATATATTGAACACATAGGCATGAGAGGAATAGGCCAAGTTATGTTTTAATGGAAAGAAAATAATAGTGAAGCACTTACAATATCAATCTCGATGTTGCAGTAGCTCGTCCAATATCTCCTTTCCAACCCCATGAATCTCACAAATTCATATGTATGATGCTCTCAATTATCCTCCTTCTCTTGAATGTCTCAAAATTAGAAGTATGATACTCTGAAATTCTCTCCTCCTTCACTTAAAAATTGCCTCCATTATATAGGTATTGAGGCATCACAACCATAGGATAGTTTTGAGCAAAGGATGTGGTAAAATGAGGATTTTTCTCAACCAACAAGATTGACCTTTCCTTCAATAGGAGATAGCTTGAACCAATCCCTTAAGCAACTGCAAACTTTTTGAAACAACCTCACGAAACAAGGCATGATGGTTGCAACAACTTCATCATCCCCCCATAAATATGCATAGGGAGATAAACAATGAATTATCGCTCCCTAATACACTCTGGGGGAGCAATGATCAAGGTTTACCCCTCCTTGTATATGGGAAGGGGGGCGATGAAGCTCAAACAAGGCCAAAATATCAAGGAAAAAGGTATTATTTCAACCTCCAACTGATAGGTTTCTCTTCCAACTTGTCTAGGGTTCATGACAAACACTTCTTCATGGTGATGAAGTTGCGACACTTAAGTACGAAACTTGGTAAACTGTGACACTTAAGTGTGACACTTAGGTGCAACATTTGGTACTGTGACACTTAATTGTATAACAATTACGACACTTAAGTGTGACACTTAGGTGCAACATTTAGTACTGTGACACTTAATTGTATAACAATTACAACACTTAAGTGCAACATTTGATAGTGTGACACTTAGGTGTGTAACAGATTCCCCCTAAACTTTGAGGTCAGAAGAAAAGATGATAGTTGAAACATTTTACAAAAACATGTATGTGACGGTGTCAGAATAGGAGAGTTGAGTAGAAGTTGCAAACAATACCACAATCAGTATATATGTATCATCCTCTAGGTAGTCATACCCATGCTCGAAATAAACTGACTCAAAGCATGGTTGTCAAAAAATATGCTATGGATCAATAAAATCATTGACTAAGGATAGGGTCACCAAATATATAAAGTGGATCCATATCTCCATGACTCAATCAGGTCATAGACATGAAAGAATACACATTGGAGCTACGATATGAAAAAACATAGCCACATATCAATACAAAGTGGATCTATGTGATAGCATATATATCAGTAATATTGCTAGCATGATGACCATATTGGGATCTTCTAAGTAATAAAATAGTCTCCATCGTAGATTGGGTGCCTAAGGAGTTCCCAAGGTCTTCGTCCCGATCCCGAAATGGTACGATTCTATCTATGTGAATAGATGTGTTGATTTCGAACATGGTATAAACCACTTGATTACCATTCATTGATGTATATCATTAACAAGTGCAAGGGAAATCACCAATGATGAAAATGACTTCCAAGGTACCCTAGTACATTCCAACTAATGTGAACAAATAAGATGAAGTTGAACATTCGTGGAATCATTCGATCAAAGTTCAATGATATAAAACTATTGTCGAAAGAGACGGGACCTACCATTGAGGCATGTAGGTTCCAAGGTACTAGTTGGTTTCTAAGTCTAATTCTAGGATAATGTGTTCAAGTCGATAGGAACGGACTCATTGAAGGAGGCCCATAATGTTTCCCCCATCATCGAAATGAAACTAACACGGGAAAGTGATGTAAGATGATGGATCAAATGAGCACAAACTGACATGAGGATGAAGGTTGGTAATAGTGCAAAGTGGTGGACTTAGGCTGAAAATTCACTTGAACATTGTGAGGCACAAAAAATTACTTGGAATCGTTGACTTGAACAATAACATAGTGCAACGATAATTGGGGAACTCTTTGGGTGAGCCAAAGGAGTATAATGACTCATAGGTTTGGTATGACTCAGAGAGAAGCATATTACCCAACTGTAATATAAGATGCAAACAGGTTCCATGTTCAAGGGAGACAACAAATAACTACCATAATGCTTTCCAAAACTTGACCCACTTCCCTCAAATATTTCCCCCACCATGGACGGTGAGTAACTCTTTTTTTTTTAACAATCTTGAGGAGGATAACATATGCTCGATATAGATCATCTTCCATGAGTCCCTTGTCACATGTTTAACGAACCTGAAGGAGGGGTTGGGTCCCATATGGGTCCTTAAATGAATAATTTTATAGGTGCAAAGGAGGTAAAGTCAGTGGTATTTTCATCTTTAGAGAGTCTGAAAATATCTTAAAGAAGACTCCCAGGGTGTCCTTTTTCATAAATTTGGTCCCAAAAGCCCGAAAAAGTATAAAACAATACAAGGGAGAACTCTTCTAGTTGAGGTTGACTAGAGTATTCCTTTTTTTAATTAGTCCATCCGATCTAAAAAGGGTTAAACTTACACTGAAAATGTGTCCTTTAAAATCATTTTAATGAGTGTGAAAGGAAACAAACTCACTCAACAATCTTTACATTTTTAGAGAGTTTGAAAAGAGCTTAAAGGAGACTCCAAGGAGTTCCTATTTTCATATAGTTTTTATGAGCCTAAAAAAGTGATAAAAGTATACTATGTAACTTATTATCATGTATTTATGAGCATGAGAAAGAACAAATACTAAGCTCATGGTTATTTGTTTATTTTTTAAATGAGATTAAAATAGAGAATGAAACTTTTCTCGGGCTTGGTTTCATTTTCAAACGATCTTGAAACAGAGAACAAAACTACGCTTTGGGTTGGTTTCATTTTTAAATGAGCTTGAAACGGAGAAAAATACTATGATCAAGGTTGGTTTGATTTTTGAACCATATTGAAACAGAGAATGAAATGTGTTCGAGGTTGGTTTCATTTTTAAATGATCTTGAAATAGAGAATGAAACTATGCACGGGGTTGGTTTCATTTTTAAATGAGCTTTAAAGAGAGAACGAAACTATGCTCGGGGTTGGTTTCATTTTTAAACAATATTGAAACCAAAAATGAAGCCATGCTCAGGGTGATACCCATTGACGATTTTTTTCCCAACATGATGTCTATAGGTTGGTACTTTTCCCCCAACAAAAGTTGGTTTCTTAACTCTAACATGATGTCTAGATGCTAGAGACATGCCCCCCAAGCTTTGTTTCATCGATCAACTCTTCTTTTGCATCTGATTAGACACTTGGATACTAATAGGAATAGGTTCACCAAAGAGGGAGGAAGAAAGAGGGTCAACTAACACAGGTGGAAGAAATGCAAGTTCAGGTACTAGATCTAGTGAAAGATCAAGTAGAGAGGAGTTTGTTTCATTTTTTAATGAGCTTGACATAGAAGGTGAACTATGCTCATTGTTATTTGTTTCATTTTTTAATGAGCTTGAGACAAAAAGTGAACTATGCTCATAGACCTTGACCATGGCTTCCAATAGGTCTTCATCAGATAGAAGAATAATGCTCTGGAAAGAATTATGTCAAGAGACTCAATAGGGGTAACAGGGGAAAGATCAGACTCCAAAACCCCCATTGAAGAGTTCACCATGTAAACTATTGGATCTGAGTCAAAATAAGTAAAGAATACAGTGAGAGGATCTTTCTTATCAGCAGTTAAAGGCATGGGACATGATACCACATAATTAAGTTGTGGTGCGGGGGATACCACTTTCATATAAGGAACACTCAGGGAAGTTGGATGGCCAGCAGTCATATCAGGACTAACAAGTGAAAGTTGGTCAATGGTCACAATGTTTCCATTATGAGGGAAATGCATCACTCAAAAGAGTGTGGACACGATATCTTTCATACTATAAACATAGTCTCACCCAAGGAGTAAATTAAATTCCAAGGGGCCTTAGACTACCATAACATAGAAACAAACAGTTTTCCCTCCTAAGGTGATGGGTAGATGAGGAAGGATACCTAAATCTTCAAAATATCTTCTATTAAAATCCAATAGATGATGGGTTATCGGCACAATCTTAGGGGAACCAATAGCTTTCCAAACGGTTGAGGATAGAATACTAATAGAAGCACCTTTGTCTATAATAGTGTGACGTATATTTTTATCACAAACCTACACAATTATTTGGAAAGGTAGGTAGGAAGGAAGGCGAGGCTCTTCCAAATTATTCCAATCAAAGGAAATGACCTCGGTATTTGGAGGGGGTTCTGTTCAAATGGGTGAAATGCCCCCTTGTTCGGAAGAATATGAGGTGACAAGAAAAACCTGAGTGGTATCTAGTTCACTCTCCAAGGGAAGAGTGGGATTGACTAAGGATTGAATCATATTGACCACTTCATCAACCAATTGTTGCTTGGAATCATGGGAAGCAATTGGAGCTTGTTTCTTGGAAACTACAATGTATTCCAAAAATTGTGAAGCTTCATCCATAGGAGGGAAAAGGTAAGTGTGGTGCATTTTTCTGCATAACCAACAAGGAATATTGACTTTACCCTTTTTTCCCCAACCTGATGATCATTGGTTGATGGTTTGTCACTAGCATGACCTGCAGCGGCTGGTGACATGGGTTGTTGACCACTTTTGGACCACACTTTTGAGACCTTGGGAATACCAGGGAAATTTTTAAGAAGGAGGTCACCCTTACAAATCCTGTAAGGGAATTTTGTCTCATGACTTATGTTGGTCGATATTTTAACATTATCATCCCTCATCATAGTGGTTGGTTGATTACCCCCTTGCTTATTTTTTTCTTCTTGTTCTTCCTTCTCTTCTTCTTATTAGCCTACTGGTTACTAGTATTAAGGATTTAACCAAGCAAAGAAGAATAAAGAGAAGAATATGCAATGAGTGAAGAAGGAAAAGGGTCAACTAGAGGTTGATTTTCTTGCGTTGGAGAACTTTATTGGGAAACAACAGGGGAATTCAGGACCAAAGGAGTGGAAAATAACCATACTAGTAACCCCACAGTGAAATGAGGAAGATTCAATGTAGCAATGTAAGGAGGACCGACGTTTCCAAAAGAAGGAAAAACATAAGGTTCCCTATGAAAAGGGGTGCCTATAGGAGAAGAGAAAGAAAAAAACTCCCTTATGATAGGGATAAAGGAAGTAAGGATCTTCCGGAGATGGGAGATGAGCCAGTCAAAAAATAAATGAGCGACAGTTACGATAATCCTCACACAACAATCCCACAAGGTGCAAGTAAGATCTCATAGGAAAATACCCTCCCGATTCATTGAGGCTAATATTGAATGTCTGTCGTAGGTACCAAAAGGAACCTTATTTTCATAAGGAACCCTCCTTGCAGTCACCTATGTGGAATCCTAGGATAGGTTATTATGTTTACCAATTCACAATGAATGGTCGGGGGGTACACTCAATAGTCAAGACTAGAAAATGGGTATGGGAATGCCAGAAATAAATACATGGCCCAAAAACTAAGAAGAAGTGGTGTCATCCCGAGGAATTTCCACTATTCAAAGCCCCAAACTTGCAATAGTCCCACTAGGCAAACGGAGTAGGGGAAATATGAACCAATCGTTTCACTTGACCTCATGTTTGAATCTTGTGTGAGAGGAGCTTTCCTAACTAGCGTTAATTGCTTCTAATGGATTTTACTTTCTCTAGTATTATATAGTCTTGTTCTTCTAGCCTTGAAGAGTTAACTCTCCACCCTACTATGAAGGCCCTAAAATCCCAGACTTGATAGTGTTTTTATCAAAGAACAAAAATTCTAATTGATTTTAGATTATGTGACTCGATCCTTTTAATGGTTGTTCATTACTAAATAGGGCATATGAATATGAAATTGGTGGTGTTAATGAATTGAATCCAAAACCATGCATAAATAATGAGATGCAAAAATCTTATTTCGATGAATTCTATCTAAGGAAAGGAGAAGAGATCTTTTTCTTCTTAACGCAAATAAATGCCCAAAACTCCACCTATAAATGTAGAATGCAAAACTTTTGTTTTCTTCTTTTCAAAATACATGAAAACTCAATATATACTCTTCTTTTCTTTTGATTTCAATCAAAATGAAAGGACTCAATGAAACTTACAAAGAAAACATAGTTACCGACTTAATGAGAACTGTGACCTCAAAACGAGAACTCTGACCCAAAAAACCCATATTTTTGCATTAAAAACATCAAAATCAACCCCCAAATCAAAAAGTGGTGCTACCAGTAGCACCATCTTTTAAAACGGGGTCAAAATTACAACATTTTTCAAACATGACCTTCAAAACTTAGACAGTAGCTCATAAAAACCTTAAAATCAGCACCTAATATTTTCAAAACGTTAAATTTTGAGATCATTTGAAATCGTATTTTTATCACTTGGTATCATTAAAACCAAAACCTCAAGATCAAGCATCAAATTGAAAAGTACTGCTACCGATAGCACCCATTCTAAAATTGGGGTATGAAAATGACACATTTTTATAATGTGGTAAAGAACTCACCATTACCATAAACAAATTCATAAAATCAACCCTTAAATGTTTACTTTTTAAATGTTATCATCACGCAAAGAACAAGGTAATACATAATTCCATGAAAATATCACAATATAATTTAAAAAATCAATGTCACTTTTTAATAATTTTTTACTTTTAATAATAAAAAAGTAAATACAAGTTACATTGAATGAAACATAAATAATTTCTTAAAAGTATTGTTATATTGACCATATTCAAAACATATGAGCTAAGAAATTTTATTATATTATCCATGATAAAAAAACATATCATTCATAAAACATAACAAAAGATTCATAACTTCATGTAACATCATATGTAAGTTCAATGCTCATTTTTAGTAACCATACAAACATCGTATGGATAAAAAATGCATAAAATGTTTCATACACTTATTCAAATTGACTCATGGTTTCTTAAATACCATCAGAGTCTACATTGTCTTCAGATGAGTGTTTGGATGAAGATGAAGATGATTCATACTCTTCTCTATTGTCGATGAATGCACCATTTGAGTCTACATGCATGCCCAACATTTCAGATGTTAAATGCCTTTTAGATCTATGACTAAGTTTAGTAGACTCCCATATTGAGTTTATTTCTTGTGGAAACAACCTCTTGATAATCTCTGTTGTATTGGAGCGAAGAGTTCCTCTCTTTGTCAAATTGAATTCATAAACAAGTATGTCAACATCATCTAAATTTAAGAGGTCAGTGCGATGACAAGTTGTATTTTGACCCTTTATTTTTCTCTTTCTATTGACATGTTTCTCAACCACCATCTCTGGATTGTACACACCATTGAATGTGTGTGTACTTGTTGAATACCAATGCACTTCAATTGCAATAACATCATCATTTTATTTTTCAATCTTTATAACCTTTCCTATCTAGAATGGATAACCATGTGGATCTTCAGTCGCTAAAACTGCAATCATGATACCCTCCTTAATATCTTGTACTGAACCCCTATATAGGTCTTCCATGGCTTTGTGTTGTGCACGTGACCTTCGCAAACCAATATACATTTCTCTTTCCTCTTCTTGTGTAAACTCAATAGCACCTTGAGATTCTTGTTGAACTTCAACAATTTTTGTTTCTTCAGATTCGTTTGGCATATTTTGTGGCCAATGAAATGGAGTCCTAAACATTGTATCTTCATTTGTTGAGCTTGAAATTATGTCACTTTGACTATTGAAAAAAGACTCCCACCAAACAGAATCAGCAACATCAAAGTACTCATATGTATACTTAATGGACTTTTTAATTTCTTCTAGACATTCAGAATAATCTACATCTCTATTACACCTCCATGCAATATGGATTTCAGCAACTAATTGTAAAATTAATAACTTTGATGCAAAAATTAGATGATCTAGAATGAACTTCAAAATTGATAAACCTGATGAAGGCCCCCATTATATAGTAGTTGAATACTTCTTTCCCCATATAAGATTTTTCCCATCAATTTTTTTGAAACAAAATTGATGTTGGAAGCTAATATCATTAAGTTGCTCAATACATTTTTCTTCACGATGTGATCCCTGAATAAATCTTTGCATCTCAACAGTTTCTTCTAATATATGAAAAACAGGCTCTAGAATGTATTCTTTCTTGATACATTCAATCAATGATAGTAGAATTCCAACATTTTTCCTCTTCAATGTTACTAAAAAAAAACTGAACATTTGATCAATATGATCATGAGTGTTTCCAACAAGGAAACCAACTTTCACCTTTTGAAAGATTCCCATTTCAACAAGCATGCTTAGATATCCAAACACAATTTGATTTTTATTTTCACGACTAGTGTTGTCCAACTGTAGATAGAGAACTTGAGGAAGACTTCCAAACCAGTGAGTGAGCACATGATGAATTATGGTGATCGTCAGATTTGCATCATTATGAATATTTGGAGCTGTGAAGTAAAATCTTGGACACATTTTTCCATTGAAAACCATACAGCCAACCAAGTGAAACTAAATGAAATTATCTTCCTGTAAATTTTTGGGTGTACAGAAAAAATGTGGTAGAAGTGTTTTCTTCTGGTCCATCCCATCAATTATCATATCTAAATATTTGTTTGGAGCATCATAACACTTCTTCCGATGTTTGTACAACTTTTTTCTTTCACTTGATTGTTGATTTCGATGTTCTTGAAGTGCTTTGACTACAGAATTTTCACATGATATAAAATGAAAATATTGATCGTATGTTTTCATAGTTGATAACTATTCAATTTAAAAAAAAAATAGTAAATACATACCTCTTTCTGTCCCTTCAGATTTATCTCTTCTTGATTTAAGAGTAGCACATATACTACAAATCCTCATCCTTGACTTCTTAGGAATACGGACATTGTTGAATTGTTTCTTCCATATTCTTGTAAAATATGCATATGTAATAAACTTACCATTTCCTTCAACACCTTGAGCATATCCTTTGTACAAGTTGTAGATTTCCCTCCTTGAAAAATTATCTGGAATATGTATTGTGTCTCTATCTGGCATACACTCTCCATGTTTTGAAAATAAATCACGCATCCATGATGATGTAGAGTTTATGAATGGCCCACTCTCTTGTCCATGATGTACCTTTGAATAAAGTGATGGATCTTTTTCCAACCTTGTCTGGATTCTTGATAGACGAAGATTACCAATTGAGTGAATTTTTTTGAAAGCCTTTTTCCAACTAAAATATTCCCAATGTGATAATCATATCCTGTATTGATGGATATCATGCACCCCATCAAATATGAATTTTGCATGCTCTTATTCATTGACAAATATGTCTTCCTTTTATTCAAGGCATACATGTAGTCCATGATTTTCAAACAATTCTTTTGACAACATTCACTTGAAATAAATTCACTTATGGAAATTAATTTAGTGAGAAATTGTTTCCTATACCTTGTATAACTAGAATGATTTGGATTGATATAAAAAGGTCTAATCTTGGTCCTAGACACAATGTTTCTTTGCAATGTCTCCACTATTTTATCATCCTCACTAGAAGGATTTTCCTTATCACCACAAGGAGTATCAAACAAAACATTGTGAGGAGACTGATCTAGAGAATGCCTATCACCTTCATTTGTTGCAGCATGATGTTTGAGAACATCATCATCAACATAATCATTTGGAGGAAAATCATCATCAACATTGTGTCCACTATTGACATAATTATCTTCATTTCTTTCAAAATCCCCACTTGAGTGAAAATTTTCACCATCTTGCTTAGTGCCTTGAAAACCTTCATCAGTATCTTGAAAATCCTCACTTGAAGGAAAATCAACATCAACATTGTTTCTTTTTAATTTATCACTCGGGAAAGAGTGACCACCAATGGCGTAATCATCTTCACTACTTTGAAAATCGCCACTTGAGAGATATTTTTCATCGTCCTCATTACTAGCTTCAAAATCCTCACTTGGAGGAAAATCTTCATTATCCTCATCGATACCTTGAAAATCCTCACTTTGAGGAAAATCATCAGCACCAACATTGCTTATTTTAAATTCCTCATTTGAGAAAGATTGTCCAGCATTGCCATAATCGTCATCATTACTTTTAAAATCCCCACTTGGGGGGAATTCTTCGTCATCCTCATTTGTGCCTTGGAAATCCTCAATTGGAGGAAACTCTTCAACAATACCTTCAAAATCCTTACAAGGAGGAAATTCATAATCACCAACATTGTTGTCTTTAAATTCCCCACTCGGGAAAAAGTGTCCACCATTGTCATAATTATCTTCACTTCTTTTAAAATTTCCACTTGAGGGAATTTCTCCATCATTTTCATTGGTTCCTTGGAAATCTTCATTGGTACCTTGAAGCTCCTCACTCGAAGGAAAATTTTCATCCCAATCATTTAAACGTTGATCATAATCTCCACTTTGACCTACATTGTGATTATTTTCATTACTATTAAACTGTTGACTAGATTTATCCCCATCATATTCCTCCTCTTCATCATCGGCGCCTTCAAAGTCCTCTAATTTAGGACTTTCATGAGGAACATGTTGAATAAAATTGCTTGCACCATGATCAAAATTATGACTAGCTGAAAAATACGACGCCTCATTTGCATTACAAACATTCCTATGGCATTTTCTAGTCCCAACAGAAGAGGTATGCGAACAATTTGATGATGTTTCAGAAATAAATATTATTTATCTGATGAAGCCATCCCTTCTATCTGAGAACATAAAATGATAGAAATGCTCAACCTCCAAATTTTCCCCCCAATTTTTTTCGCTTATTTTCCCTTAAAAATTAAAAACAATTTTTACTCTTTTATTTTGTTATTTACATGTTAAATACAATATTTATCGTGTTTATTTATTTATCCCACATTTATTGAACATATTGATGATAAATATAATTTTAGGTATATATGTAGGCAATATACCTATTTTTTATTAATCCCACATTCGTTATAGTAACAGTAATTTATATCATTTGTGTTATATATACACAGTATTGTTTTATCTTTTTATTGTTTTATATCTTGGGCAGTAATTGTTTTAGGATTTGGAGCAAGATAAAACATCGAGAAGACATCCGAGGAGAATCTAGCAAGAAGAAACATCAAGCTCGACATCCGAGGAGAATCTAGCATTTTAGAGGTTAGTTTTTTGTTAAATTCTTACAATTTAAGAAAACATACTATGTTAAATTAAAAAACCTTAAATTTGTTTAGATGTTTTCTACTTTTTTCTTAAAAATACCCAACTTTTTAAAAAAATTAAGACTTTTTTCAAAAATTCTTAAGAAAATCCTTAAGATTTAAAAAAAAAATGCAAAAAAAGTTAAATTTAGGTATAATTTTTAAAAACTTTTTATCTTTTTTGTTGTTTTTTATTTAAATTTTATTAGTTTTGGCCATGGTGGTCACTCAGAAATCTCCGTGACTTATCCATGAGGGGTTTGGGGTGATGCACGATGTTGCCCTATTCTGGGTTGTGACTTGGCCATGGGGGGCCAACCCTGTGGCCAAGCCATGGGCATAGCATAAGCCCAATAATGCTATGGATCGAAACGTTTTTTACATATGGGTTAAAAAAAAATATTTTTTTTAAATTAGTTTTTATAATCAATGTTGTGTTTTTTAAGTTTATTATAATGTGAAAGGAATAATTTTTTTCATTTATCTTAATATAGGAAAATGGCAGGAAAGATATTATTTATGAATATATCTGGATCACAACCTGCAATAATGGCATCCAAAAATGCAACGAGAACCTCCATGAATTTTAGGCAACAAAATGATAGCTTAACACCTCATCTATCAAAGGCAATGAAGAATGTTAGAGAGTGGAAATCTGTGGAAGGTGAAAACAGACAAGAATATTCTTGGTTTGTTAAAGACAAGAAAGGAAACAATGGAGATCATATATATTTGTATTGTGTCAAATCATAACATGTGCAAGGAAATTATCAGGCACTTGGCTTGTTATGAGATATATGTTTGGTTCCAACCATCGATATTGTTTATGCACTTGTCAAACAAGGGAGAACTTATATCAAGTTTAGATATTCTTTCAAATTGAGCAATTATAACAAGAATGAATGTTTTTCAGAATTATGTGCATCCATCATTGATGACATTGAGAAAGGCAATGTAAGTTTTTTATTTCTATTTTTGTGTTGTTTATTATTTTTAGTATCATGGTAATGTTTTGATTTTATTTAACATGAAAATGTTGTATTTTATTTTTACAGGATTTTGTTGAACGACTTTCACATATGTTAGTGGGGATTTACTCTACAGAGAATGATATCATGGATGTCATCAACGCTTTTCATATTGAAAAGACACAAGAAGGAAGGAAAAAGAAACAAAAAGTAATGGAGGTTGAAGCTGCAAGAGTAGACAGAGAAGAACATGAAAGAAGAAAGAAAAATTCATTCTGGAAATCTTAAAAGGGTTACATTTGAAAATGAGGAAACTCCAAATGAATATTTTGTTGAGATTGATCCCAATGAGGTTATCACTCCTTCCTGCAAAAAGAACAAACAAGATAAATGTAAAAGAGTGATGGTTGATAATGAGTCTATTCCTATTGATTATGAAGAAATCATTTATTTAGATGAAACACATTTAAATCATAAGAGGAAGAAAACAAATGTTGATAATGTTCAAGAAGCCATCATTAGCTCAGAGTATTATAGTGAAAGTTCTAAAGGTAGCAGATAAATAATAACACCAGGTGTTGATATAGAGGATGGTATTATGAAAACAACACAAAATTCCATTCGAAATATAATGAGGATGACAAACTTAGTTGATGATGGCCACACATTTCAATTGAATGTGAAACAACTTTATAAACACACAGAAGGGAAGGAAAAATATCAAATTAGAAAACCGCATCACTTGCATATTCGCAATTTGAAAGCATTGATTAGATACAATCCATATGCACTTGTGGTTGACTACCTAGTTCTTGTTGACCCAATGGAATTTCCTACGAGGGAAGAATTTGACAGATCAAAATGTTTTGACTACAAATATTATGTGATTGGAGGAAATCATTCTGCAAAGGATAGAAGAGAATTGATGCAAGAATATCCCAATAATCCTCTTTTTGAGACAGTCAAATGCATAATTTATGCCAGCTTAACAGATTCAGAAGAAAAGTTACTGGCATGGGATCATAACACAGAAAATGAGTATAGAATGTCTATGACCTTCATTCAAAGGGTGAGATTTATCCACAATGAATTTTCTGAAATATGTCACGAGGAGAGATCAAATGTTAATGTTAAGTTTCATAAGAAATGTTGTATGGAAATACGATTCCCATTTGATGATGAAAATAAAAAAGAAAAATATCACAAAGGAAGTGATATATTTAGAGTTGTGGATAACTATTTTCAATTGGGATTTAGAACTAGACAGGTATGAGATTTAATAGATGAGATCTTCACCCTATGGGAAAATGTTAGTATAAAAAATCAGAGAGTTAAGAAGGATAAACCATTGATATGTGGCACAAGTAAAACAGGTCATGACATAAGAAATCTTCCTGATGATATGACTATAACACCTTGGAGATCAATACAAGGATTAAGGATGATAAACTTATCATAACTATATTATCACATGTTAGGTCAGGAGAATTGTCAATGGAATAAATGTGTGATGAATTTAAAAAGTAAGTATGTTGAGTTATTTTTATTTGTGTTAGGACAAGAAAATTATTTTTTTCGGTTTAATATTATTTTTTTTTTAATTTAGTCACAAGGTGCATATAAAAATACAAGAGGAAATGGTCAAGATGTTGAATGAAGAAAGTTGGGATGATGTTAAACTCAACTATCGAGATTCAATCTCTTCAGCAGTATTGAAACAATTTTTTGTTTCATTCAAAAAGGTATGTTGATTTATTACATTCATATTATTCGTTTGTAAGTTAATTTATTTATATTTTAATAGTTATATATATATAACTATATGTTTGTTTGTTTCATTAAAGATGCCAAAGAAGAATGCAGATAGAGTACTTGAAACTTTCAATTTTTTAAATCAAAAAGCCAAGTTTGAAAGAGAAAGAATGAGACGTGTTCAAAATGTTCAACTTGATGACACCCTTGATCACTACATTTGGAATGGGCTCGACGTTGTTCAATATAAAGTGATATTAGGTGATTGTGAAAAACTTGCAAGTATTGTTCCTAAAAAAGAATATTCTCTAGTTATTGTGAATATCCCTCATGGTTATAATATCCAAAACATTGAATATGATAATGAGCCTTATACTTACCAAGATTTTAGTAAAGTGGTTATGGGATTTACAGAAGTTACAACATCACCATTTTGGATATTTCTAGTATTTCATTCAAACACACAACAAGGATTAGTATAATCAAGCTTCAAGGGGAAAGAAAAGACAAGGATGTAGTTTATTTGGTAAGATATTGAAAGTGTATGTTTAGCAATTAAGATTAGAAAACAATTTTATTAATTCACAAGTTAATTGAATTTTCACTTATTTATGTTATAGGCACAAGCCAAATATTCGGAGCTCCAAGAAAGAATCATTTAAACGTGATTTTAAGAGTATACATCTTGCAACTTGGACAAAAGATGATTCTTGTAATTCTATTATTGTCAATGCAAATGATGGAGAGACTCCTAGTAGTATATCGGTATGCAATGATGTGGTTATAAAGATAACATATGAGGAAAAAGATTTGAAAGGAGAGATGGTTAACATTTATCAAAAACCACAAGCATTAATTAATTATCTTATAGATAAATTTTCAAATGAAGGAGATTGGGTTTTGGATTTGTTCTCGAGTTCAGGTAAGAATTATGATCTAATATTTATGAAATCATACTTCATTCTTAGATTATTTTTAATTTATGTCTGTTTACAGTATCTAACTCCATTATTTATTTTGTATTTGGTGATTAGGTACAACATTAGCGTGTTGCCTCCAGAAATGAAGGAATTGTATAGCCGTTGAAAGTGACCCAATGCAGTGCAGTTTTATTCAACAAAGAATTAATGTTATTCCAGCTCTTCCAGATGGAATGCAAGAAGTTGGCTTGAGAAAAGGAGATTTTAGTGAATCAAAGATGGAAAATTTGTCAAAGGAACCTCAAGTTCCATTAGGAGGAATGATTGGAAAGGATCACTTTGGAGAACTTGCAAATATCAAAGAACCAATGGAAGAACAAAATGACACAATGGAAGCACAAAATGACATCGAAGAAGATGATAATGTGTCGGTTGAGAATGATGAATTTGGGATATATGATATTGTTGATTAGTTTAAATATGTCTTTGAAGACGATGCTTAATTTTGCAAATTTTTGATGAGTTATAATTGTAATGATTTGACTTTCATATTTGAAAATAAAAATAAAGATGTATCTATTTTTGTTTTGTGATGAATCTTTTTATTGTTTCTTTTTTTGTTTTATTTGTATTTGAATCACTATACATTGGAAAATTTTATTAAATGTTGTCATTTTTTTACTTCAAATGTATAAAAATATGAAAGAAAATGATAATTTTTATAAAATTTAGACTTTTTTTGTTCAATTGTGTCCATAAAAATGCTTTATTTGACATGTTATTTTAAGGAATGTGTACCAAAATGTATAGTTTTTTTATGATATATGGCTATAAAATGTGTATTGTTTTTATAAATATTCAAAAATGGTGTTATTTAACTACAATTTTTTTCGATTCATTGAAGTAAAGGTAAAGAATGTGTTAAAAATTATGTTTTCACTATATTTAAAAAATATGGAACAATAAATTAATTAAGGAGAAAAAATTATATGAAAAATCGTAACTTCAAAAAAGTAAATAG
>JASDQU010222026.1:6143-17755 GCA_032191745.1 Picea mariana
TGCCTCTTAGATTTCCTTTCATGCATTAGAAATAGTTTTGCATTAAGCATTTAGTCCACGTGCCTCTTAGGCTAGATAGTTGTTCAATGAGAAGTTTTACTTTGATTACTTGCAGTAGTTAGTTGCCTTTGCTTACTTGTCTTTTGCTTTAGTAGGTTAGTTAGTTGTATTTGCTTATTTGTCTATTGCTTTAGTAGGTTAGATAGTTGTCTTTGCTTGCTTGTCTATTTGCTTTAATAGGTTAGATAGGTGTCTTTGCTTGCTTGTTTATTTATTTGCTTTCATAGGGTAGTTGTTCATTGAATGTAGGTTAGCAAGTTAAAATAGTTTGCTTTTGTTAATTGCTCATTGTTATAGTTTGCTTATTGTTTATTGTTGAACTAGTTTGCTTTACATAGGGTTTTACTTGCTTTCTTAGGAACTATCCATCAATCCTTGGCCCAAAAGTACTTAGGTTACCTAGTTTCAAATTGCTTAGTAGGGTTTGCTCATTAGATAGGTTTTGCTTGAGTAGATTAGCCTTAGATAGTTGCCTTCCTTAGTTAGACTATACTCCTACCAACCCTTCTACCTTTGGCATATATTTTGCTACAACTCTAAGTTTACTTACCCCAGGTTGACAATTTAATTGAGGGTTTTTACTGTGTTTTTAGTGCATATACAACACCCATCACGTTCCAGGGAAACCAAGTATCATCGAGTCGTTGATCTTTATTGGCATGTGAAGACCTTGTTGGGGAAGGTAATGACTGAGAGAATCACAACCCATAGTGAGCTCTTGCTTCAGCTAAAATACCTGCAACTACATATTAGAGTTGTCGACTAGAAAATCTCCCTCTGAGCCGAGCGCATAGTGGGTTTGGACCTCAACGATCCCAGGAACGGCTAGGTTCAGGTTCCCGAGGAAACTATGCCTCCTCCTCTTGTCTAATTATGAATGGTTGCTCTTTCAGTTTTTTGTTATTATATAATCTTTGCTAGGCTATAGAAGCAAGCATCTCATCTCCAAACTTGGTAGCAATGGCGTCTACATTTTTGTCATTAAGAATTGGTTATATTATGGAAGCAGTGAAAGTATAAAGTTGAAGAAACGGTTATACTACAGTTGGTCTAGTTTCCCATGTGACAGACCAACTACTTGCTAATTATATTATATTTTGTTAATATAAAATTTTGATCTGGATAACTTAAAAAAATAAATCACTCGATATAAAATAAAAAAAAAGTCAAGATTTATAAAATGGAAATTATTATTAATCTCAGCCAAAAGTGAGGAATATACCTTACTAGTCCCTAACCGTGGCAAGGGACTATAGCTTTCGCCCATCCGTCAAACTGGTATTACTTGGTGTGTTTTGGTTAATTAATAGGTGCATTTTGGTATGATGAATCTTCACTTTCTCTTAATTTTATCCAATTATTTATTAAAACTTTTTTTTTTAAATAAAAACCTTTTCTGAATTTTTAAATTTCTTGACTTGAATTTATGATTAAAAAATAAAAACCTTTTCTGAATTTTTAAATTTTTTGACTTGAATTTATGATTAAAAAATAAAAACCTTTTCTAAATTTTTAAATTTCTTGACTTGAATTTATGATTGGCTTATAAATGGTGATGGGACTTAATAGCCCTCGGTGTGTTTAGTTTTTTTTTTTAATTTTTCAGAAAAAATAAATCATTTAAATAATACAAATTCCTTATTCGCCAAGGCTCTGACAATACTTAGCCTTTGTAGTATATGTACGAAGTTGCCGCATGAAGCCACCACTTCATACACTTATTACATTTTACATTTGTCCAGCTACATGTAGGCTTTGGGAAGGACGGTGCATGCTTTCGTGGGAAGGACAGAGCCTTTCTCCATGGCAGCCCTACAGGCATAAGTTTATCGATTAGCAAATAATTGTATGGAATTAACAGATATGGCTTCCAAGGCCATCAACAATAAGTCACCTGAATCTACCCCTGCGGATCAGCTCAGAAGACCTGAATCTATCCCTGTGGATCAGCTCAAAAGTTCAACAACCACTGGAATTAGCAGCTATGGCTGCTCCTGCAGATCAATTCAAAATCTCAACAATGACTGGAATTAGCAGTTATGGCTTCCAAGGCCATTGACAATAAGTCCTCCAGGATTAACTGAGGACCTGAATTTGCCCCTACGGATCAGCTCAAAATATCTACAACTAAAGAGAAAGAGGTATATTGTGTCAATCATTTCCTTCAGGGTTTGTATGAAAATATTTTCATTGTAATCAAAATGTGCACGGGAATTTAAAACAAATTATAACAACAAAAAATAATGAAAAATACCTATTTAGAAACCCCGATGGCTGCTTAGTATTCCAGTGTTTTCCCTTGTGTGTTTTGTTAGGTAGGCTATGACAGGAATAAGTGTAATTGAATGGGGCAGCATGCATTGTGGAATAAAGGACTATCACATCTACCTTCTATGCTAGTGGATTTTGTAATAATTTGATATAAATTTCATCTAAAAATAAATTCGCAATTTCAGCAGTCATAAATTGTGTTGTGTTTTTAGATTAATTCTCATACTCTGAATCTATCCAAAAACTCTAAATCATCATTTGAGAAATGCAAACCATATTTCAACAATTTTTCCTTTGCAATTTGAAGATACAACGCAATTTCAGTGCTTGTATCAAACGTTGCTTTATGCACCACTTGAAGTCTCACCAGATCTATCGGGAACATTATAATGAGAGAGATTCTCTGCTGAGAATCTTGAACATTTGTAAAGTTATGGACAAAAAACTTGTCATTTAGGGTAAGATATCCAGAGATGTATAAAACTCGCCAATGACCAAAATGCCAGAGAAATTGCTTTGGATTCCACTGTGTAAAGCAAGGAAGAGGGGAGAGACTTGTTAGGTTAATTACCTAGGACGACTTGAACCTGTAAAATGGATACCTGGACGACTCAATGCGGCCACGTTGCCTAGGAATGCAACAACATTAATAATCGTACGGTCTATTATGGTATGCCATTTTTCAAATAATTTTTAGGACTTTATTTCAAAATTCCCGGCGACAGAATTTTGGTTTTAAAGCTTAGGTTTGGTAACCAGTTCAAACTCATATCCTTCTGTGAATTCTCCACAATAAGCATGTATTTCTAGTGATTTTTCAATCTTTTATGGATAATGGTTTGTTTCAACTGTGATTTTGTGAAAATTTTCGTTGAAGAATTTATATTTGAAATAAAAAAACAGAGATTTCCATGGCATATGTTTGCCAAGTGCGTGAAATTAGAGCCCATTATGATGGACTGTTACTTTATTATTTAATTGTATGAACTGATACCACCAACACTATAATGAACTTCTGCATACGCCTTTGTATATTATATTTATATTAATGTGTCAATGGTTGTGACTATTTGTATGAAGCAACATTGAGAGTACAATAATTTTTTACCAACATCTTTTCACAAATCAGTAGAACAAAAATCAATTCTACCAACTTCTTGTCTTGTCCTTGATTTTTAAGTGAGGTAAAAGGTGTGTTTACTAGCATAAGACTTGGTAAAAACCTGGAACTTTGAAAATATTAAAAACTTATGCATTTAAAAAATGCATAGTCTTTGGTTGAGGCCTTGGTGTTGTATGAAGCAGATAAGATAGAAGCAAATAAAACATCAAATAAATTGATTTTAAAACACCGGACTTGTGGACTTATGCTAGAACTTACTATGAAGGTAGGGACTAGCTGCTTTGCAACTATTACCCTTGTTTTAGTTTACAAGTTACATAAATTAATTAGTAAAAACACAAGAGAGAAAATTTAAAGTGCAATGAGCTTATCATCGTGAGAAGAGATTTCTAGAAAAATTGTGTCATTGAAAATCATTTATAACTCAATTGCAAGAAAATTTAAAGTGCAATGAGTTTATCATCATGGGCAGAGAATTCTATAAAAGTTGTGTAAGTGAAAATATTTCATGTATTTTAACTTAAGTAGAGATTTCTAGAAAAGTTGGGTCATTGAAAATCATTTATAATTCAATTGAAAGAGAATTTAAAGTGCAATGAGTTTATCATCATGGGCAGAGATTTCTATAAAAGTTGTGTAAGTGAAAATATTTTATGTATTTTAACTTACGTAGAGATTTCTAAAAAAGTTGTGTCATTGAAAATCATTTATAACTCAATTGAAAGAAAATTTAAAGTGCAATGAGTTTATCATCATGGGCAGAGATTTCTATAAAAGTTGTAATTGAAAATACGGTTTGTGTGAGATTTTGCACGGAGAGAAAGTTTGAAAGGTTTGTGTCAGATTTTGAACGGAGAGAAAGTTTGAAAGGTTTGTGTGAGATTAACATCATGGA
The DNA here is from genome assembly GCA_032191745.1 of Picea mariana. Classification (NCBI taxonomy): domain Eukaryota; kingdom Viridiplantae; phylum Streptophyta; class Pinopsida; order Pinales; family Pinaceae; genus Picea; species Picea mariana. The sequence continues at coordinate 10,493 of JASDQU010222026.1, forward strand.
TAGAGATTTCTATAAAAGTTGTGTGATTGAAAATATTTTATGTATTTTAACTTATTCAGTGACCAAGTGTGAATTGCTAATTGTTTTTAGTGTATTGAGTTTAATTTCATAAGTAGAACTTTCCAAAATAGTTTGTGTGAGATTTTGAACAGAGAGAAAGTTTAAAAGGTTTGTGTGAGATTATCATCATGGATAGAGATTTCTATAAAAGTTGTGTAAATGAAAATATTTTATGTATTTTAACTTACTCAGTGAACAAGTGTGAATTGTTAATTGTTTTTAGTGTATTGAGTTTAATTTCATAAATGAAACTTTCCAAAATTGTTTGTGTGAGATTTTGAACGGAGAGAAAGTTTGAAAGGTATGTGTGAGATTATCATCATGGGTAGAGATTTCTATAAAAGTTGTGTAATTGAAAATATTTTATGTATTTTAACTTACTCAGTTACCAAGTGTGAATTGTTAATTGTTTTTAATGTATTGAGTTTAATTTCATAAGAGATTTCTACAAAAGTTGTGTATTTGAAAATATTTTATGTATTTTAACTTACTCAGTACCAAGTGTGAATTGTTAATTGTTTTTAGTGTATTGAGTTTAATTTCATAAGTAGAGCTTTCCAAAACGGTTTGTGTGAGATTTTGAACATAGAGAAAGTTTGAAAGGTTTGTGTGAGATTTTGAACAAAGAGAAAGTTTGATTATGCCATTTTATACAAAGCAATAATTTTTAGAATAATCCAAGAATGTAACTATATATTAAGGTGGCAAAACAAATCCAAGAATGTAACTATATATTAAGGTGGAAAAACAAATCCAAGGATGTAACTATATATTAAGGTGGAAAAACAATTATTGTGTATCCTTACATTAATATAAATACCGAACAACTTACTACATGTTGTTACTGACTTAGAGTAAAGGTACTTGGAAAATATGACACTTATACCATTCTTTCCTTGATGGTCAACTATGAAAATGATGTTACATGTTTTGGGTTGAGGTTTATATATATGTGAATTATTTTATAGCTTGGCGGGTTAGTTCAAATGGATGAGTGTTATGGTTATAATGCAAGAGATCTTGAGGTCAAGTTCTCGATTAACTAAATTATTGATATTGATGAGTCTCACTCGATGTCCCCACTAAATTAAGATCTTGAGGTCAAGTTCTCAATTAACTAAATTATTGATATTGATGAGTCTCACTCGATGTCCCCACTAAATTAAGTTAATAATATGAATTATGAATTATAAATTATTTTATAATTCATAAAATATAATAAATATGAATTATTTTATATATAAAGATGGATAGAATAAGATATAATACAATTTTAATAAACAATTTAATTATCTATTAATTTAGAAGCATATTCAATATAAATAAAATGTTAGAGAATCATTTTTAATTTATTTTTTTTATATTATTACTCTCATCTAAGGTAAATTCGCACCTTATTTGGCCTTATGCCAATGAGACCACATTATGTGATAGTCCTATGCTCATCAAAACCAAAACACATTGGTTTGGAATATGACATCTATATACAGAGTTTAAGTCTTTATGAATGGATTTACATAGCCGATTTACAATGAACTTGGAACTTCATTATTATTAACAATCCCGAACACGAGAGGTTTGAGACTAGCATTGGGAAGTGAGAGACATAAAAGTAGGGTTTAAACTCATGTGTACATATTATGAACCAAAACCCACTTTCAAAGCCAGGAGAGCAAGATACGTAGAAGTACAGTTTAAACTCGCGTGCACAAATTATGAATTGAAAACTATCGTAAGGTAGTTACTATTTGTAAGGTCTGTAAGCCTTTCCAATGCTTTGAGGTTGATTAATTAGGGTAATTTAAGGTTTTCTAACACTTTACATTGACAAGGTCCATGGGCCTTTCCAACACCTTGAGGTGGATTGATTGGGGGTTGGGCCTTTTCAACACTCTACATTCTCCTTCAAGTGGATACCATTAACTAGGCTTGTTGGCCTTTTTGACACTTTGAGGGAGATTAGTTGGGGGTTAGGTTTATTTCGACACCTTGAGGTAGATCAATTGAGTGTAGGTCTTTTTGGCACTTCACATTCTCCTTGAGGTAGATCCCATTTTAAGAGGCTCATTGTTAAGCCCTAAATTGTGGCACATTACCCCTTAATTGGGGCATATTACATTATGATTTTTATTTTATTTATGTCGGCTTGGGTCCATTAGTTGTATTTGTACCTCCTAGTCTCCTATATATACCAAGGAGACATTTTCATTTGGAATCATCTTGTATTTGTGAATTCATATGATGTATAAGGAGGTTGCCCCCTCGAAGAGGCTTATTATCTGAATTTCTCTCTTTGTCAAGGCATTGAGTACTTATTCTGAGGTTTTTGTGCTATTTTGATATTTGGTTCTTAACACTCATGAGTCTTTTTAACACCTTGAGGTAGTGTTGGGCGGAAAGAAGCAAAAGGTTGACATGGGACGAGTCAACAGTTATGGGCGGGGCTTGTTGGACCCTCCATTTTGGAAATGTCAAAATTTTGGGAAAGCGCCACATACTAGTTGGAAGATTAAAATCAACGAAAATGGTTAGAACCACTGAGGGCTAATTGAAAGTGTTACAGCAGTGGAAACTGTCAAAAGCACCACGCATCAGTTGGAAAAGCAGCGGAAAAAGGTCAAAAGCATTGAGCGCCAGCAGTAACCCGAGAAGACAATGGAAGAAGGAATCCAAGAACTAACAAAGGAAAAGTACAAATAAGAAGGTAGTGTGACGAGAAAAGGGTTAATGAGCGAATAAGAGAGCGAGAAAAGTGATATTGTTGCTACTTTTATCATTGTTAGGGTTGGGATTGGGTTAACACAATCATCATGATATATTATAATGGTCCTAGCTAGTATCATTGTGTTTCCATTGTAGGGTTTTGAGTCTGTAATGAGTATGTGGGATCAGATCTCATTGCGCAAGATGATGCATGAGAAGTATAAGTGTTGTATGATAGTCTGATGATGATGTTGCAAATATAATGGAATGTTTTGGAATCTAAAAACTCACTTTAAATCTCGGTCCCGACAACGAAACCATTTGTTGACGCAAAATCAAGACCAAGGTTCTCGAAAGTTACCAAGAAAAGGCATCATTGTAGTCGAGGAACACTAGCATATTAAACCTTCTACAAGGGAAGGAGATTTCACCCAAAGCATAGCCGAGACTTGTGTGGTGAAGTGAGCTAAGGAGAACAAAACATCAAATCTAGCTTTGCACTTCTTAGATTTATATATTAACACCCAAAAACATGTAGCGACAGTGATCAAATACTAGACAGTCATGAAGGAAGTAGTTGTGCAACATAAATATATATCCATACACAACATAACATATCAACAGGAAAAGAATCTTTTAGAGCCCAAAACATTCCATTATATTAGTAGCATCATCAAACTGTCGTACAACAATTATACTTCTCATGCATAATCTTGTGCAATGAGATCTAATCTCGCATACCCATTACAGACTCAAAATCCTACGACGGAAACACAGTAATACTAGCTAAGACCATTACAGTATATCATCATGACTGTGTTAACCCAATCCCAACCCTAACAATGATAACAAACAATATCACTTTTCTTGCTCTCCCATTCGCTCATTAACCCTTTTCTCGTCACACTACCTTCTTATTTATACTTTTCCTTTGTCGCTTCTTGGATTCCTTCTTCTGCTATCTTCTCGAATTATTGTTGGTGCTCGATGCTTTTGGCCTTTTTCCGCTACTTTTCCAACTAACATGTGGTGCTTTTGACTATTTCCACTGCTGTGACACTTTCAGTTAGCCATCAATGGTTCTAATTGTTTTTGTTGCTTTTAATATGCATGCGACGCTTTCCCAAAATTTCGACATTTCCAAAACGAACAACGCAACGGGTACATCCCATTTGAAGAGGCTCGTCTTTTTAACACCTTGAGGTAAAGGTCCATGGACCTTTTTTCTGCCTTGAGGTAGATCGATTGAGGATTAGGTTATGGTCTAGTAGTGGATACCATGGGCCTTTTTGGCACTCTATGTTCTCCTAAAGGTGGATACCATTGACAAGGTCTGTGGCTCTTTATGTCACCTTTAGGTAGATTAGTTGGGGGTCAAGCCTTTTTTATGCTTCACAATCTCCTTAAGATTGGATACCATCAATGAGACCCATGAATCTTTACATCTTGATGGAAAGGTCTATAAACTTTTTAGTCTCCTAAAAATAAATCGATTAGAAGTTGAGCCTTTCTAATACTACACCTTCTCCTTAACACAAATAACATTGATGAGGATCATATACCTTTTTTATACCTTGAAGTTTCAAAAAAAATTGAGCCTTTTCAACACTACACATTCTCTACTTTCAACACTACACATTCTCTACTATTGAAAAAGCCCATAAACCTTTCAAACACATTGAGGTAGATTAATTAAAATTAATTAAAACTTTTTAAAAACTCCATATTATCTTAAAAATGAGATACCATTAATAAGGTAAATGGACATTTTCGATGCTTCGGATTCTTTTAATAGTGAATATAAGTCCATAATCTTAAAAATGTAAATTTTGTTTTTTCATATTTTCTTAAAAAGAATATGGTTGACAAAACTTATGACCTTTTCAATATTTTCAATATTATGAAGTATAGCTTAATTTTCATTAGACCTTAATTTTTTCTAAGATGGATTAGTTTAAAATAAAAAAATTTCTTAAAACACATACAATAAATGAGGTTTAAATATCATTAATCAGGTGCATACTCATTTTTTATACTCCAAAATAAAAAAAATTCCTTAAAACACATACAATAAATGAGGTTTAAATACCATTAATCAGGTGCATACTCATTTTTTATACTCCACATTCTTCTTAAGGTATATGCTATTCACAAATACCATGGTTCCTTTTAGTAATTTTAAAATAGTAGTTTAAAGGTTTTACTTTTTGGGGTTTTTTTGGCTATTTTTTTGTTTGGTTTTGCTCGAAATCTGGTGATGAATAGCTGAATCCATTTATGCATTCAGAAAAACAATTTAAATAATAGAAAATAGAAATTTTGTCCAAATTTACATGACCGGATTCCGACCAATTCCTACCAAAAAAACCCAAAAAAATAAACCGTTTAACCAACACCATTTTAAAATAAGTAAATTAAAAATGTAACCTTCACGTTTATCCTCATCCTCAGGCGATTAACAAGACTCGTGACGTTTTGATACATTGATTGATTTGAAATTTCTGGCATCTGGATGAGTTTAGAGATCCGGAAACCCCATGCTGTAGTTATTGATAAAATTGCAAATGTTTGAAGATGGAATCAAGGTTTCGGATTTCCAACAAGTTCGGACAAAATTCGGCCACCCTCCTTCTGGTCTCCAGAATAAATTTAGATAAACTTCTGTTGTTTGGGGATCCCCCCATTATTATAGATTGGTTAAAAAATAAAGGTAAGTTACAAGTCAACACTTTCTTGGTTTGGAAGAATAGGATCAGACAAGTTCAATCATCTTTCATCAATATTTATATAAAAGTAACAAGTAACAAAGAAGTCAACTCACTCTCCAAAACTGCACTCAAGAAAAAGGTAATCATCACCTTCAATCGTTTAGTGGACGGGCACGAGGCTCCCTCATGTTCTAAGATTATTTTAGGACAAGTAACAGTTTAACAACAAAACAGAGATGGTGTACAACAGGTGCTAGGAATTTTCCCCACACAAAGCACTTTTTAAGGTTCAAATATCAGTCGCCCTGTTTATTCGATTCATATTCGTGTCTACTTCTCAGTGCCAAAAAAACATATCAGTGCTTGAGCAGTGGAAATGGGATTTCCGTGTTCCTTCTCTACTAATTTTTGGTGTCCGGTGAGTTGTGGTGGTTTCTTTCTATCTCTGAATGTGCATTTCACATAGTTGAAGCAGATCCCTGTATACCTAAAGGTAGGTATTTTTTTGGCTATGAAATGGATTTTATAAAGTGAATGCATAAATATGAATCAGTCTATACAAAACTTGCTTTCAGTGGATCTTAACTTTTATTTTACCTTCAACCTAATGCAATACCCATCTCTGGGTATCCATCCCCAGTTAACCCAATAGCATGCCCATCTTTCTATGTTCATCCTTGGCATAGTCTAACAATCTAAATGATGTGTCAATCAGAGTTTCATATTTAATCAATCTCTGAAATACAATTGTCAGGTTTCTGGCAGTATACCGATCTATAAATTTCCACACTTTGTCTCATTCATATACAACTATGAATTTCCATTCCCAGTCTGTATAATATGCCTATCTCTGAAATACAATTGTCAGGTTTCTGGCAGTATACCGATCTATAAATTTCCACACTTTGTCTCATTCATACACAACTATGCATTTCAATCCCCAGTCTGTATAATATGCCCATCTCAGAATATAAGCATATACCCATCTGTGATTATCCATTCTTACTCAGGGTTGGATACCTATATATGAATGTCTATCCTTTGCCTAATACCATTCTCATCTGTGAGTATCCATCCTTTGGCCTAATACCATAGCCATCTGTGAATTTCTATCCATGGCCTAATGCCCCACCCTATATGTTGCCAATTGTCATAATAGCATGGGTGGATGCTACATATGGGTTTGCTAAGCAGGGTTTCATATGCAATAAACTTCTGTGATTCTGATTATCTGTGTTTTGCATAAAGTATTGTTATCTATAATTCTGCGTTGGCATTGTTCTTCTGCCCGATGTCACTATTTATGAAGGTGGTGTGCTGAAATCTGAAGTTTAGGTTGGAATATTGCAGACATGTATTTTAGTTTCTTTCAACTGGAAACTTTTTTCTTGCAATTCTCTCTCTGTGTATGAGGCCTTTTATTGAGGCCCAAATCTGGCCTCTGATTTATGCTTTGGTTTTGTAATTTTTATGAAGTCCAAATTTAGGCATTTCACTGTTATTTTATTATTTAATGTAATTTATGTTCCTAATGTCAAGAATGATAGGATGCAGAGGGTATAGTGGCAAAGATGACTTTGTTCATAGGCCCGATAACTCTTTAGTGTTGTCACATGAAAGCAATCAAGCACTCTTCCTAATGTCAAGAATGATAGGATGCAGAGGGTATAGTGGCAAAGATGACTTTGTTGATAGGCCCGATGACTCTTTAGTGCTGTCACATGAAAGCAATCAAGCACTCTCTGAGCCACTACAAGGGAAAGAGTATCAAAGGTATTTTATTTTGAGCTGG
>JASDQU010222027.1:4510-15087 GCA_032191745.1 Picea mariana
TCAAGCTTGAGAGAAAAGTTACTTTGGAGAAATTATTTACTTCATATTGAGTCTGCATCCTTTTTTCCTTTAAGTCTGAACATAGTGTTCAGACCCCAATCTCTTCCCTTATTTATTGAGAACCTCATTTTCTCTCTTCTATGAGATTTCCTTTGCTGGAGGATTGAAGTGGTGGAGGCCGAGCTGGAAGGAACTTAGTTTCTCGGTTTCGAACCGTGCCGACACCGAAGTCTGTAATATTTTCACTTCTGCTGATCATTTATTGATAGAAATAATCTTTTCCCATCCAATTGATACCTTGCAAATATTTGAATTATTATTCCATGGGCGTATTTGTCATGTTTATTAATGGATTATGCTATTGAATGTGCTAACATCGGTTATTATCACCATATGCTTGCTTTGCTTGGTTTTTGAGGACTAGTTGCAAGTATATTTTTGTGGGTCGAGTGCTCAACGGTGGACTTAATCAAACGTCTAGACGAGGTAGGCCTTTTATCTTGTCTTGTTAGCATATTTATTTACATAGCATACTTGAGAATAGAGTTGATTTCTACAGTCATTTCCATCTGTTGTGGTTTACCCTATCCATAGAGATATTTTCCTCGTAACATAATTGGCAACCATACTGGGGAATGAATCTTCTTTCTTAGGTTTTGGAGTACTTTTCTCCTTATATTTCTCTCGTTCCTATTGCATTTCTTGTTGTATCATTGCTTGACAACCTCTGTTCACTCTAGGTCTGAGTTTTTCATTTTTCTCCCTTGCCTGGCCTTGTTTTTGAAAAATATACGTGCTTTTTGGTCTGACAGTCACGTACATACATGGGTTGTCCCTCTGCAAGCTGCATACATACGCTATGTTTTCCTAAACAATCACGTACATTATATTTCCTTGCTTGTTTTATGGGTCTGGTGGTTGCTGGGTGGGATTTGATGTTTGCTGAGTCTTCTTAGGTCTCTGTAGTGCCCGTTAAGTGTTTGTGGGATGACATGAAACCTGTCTTTGGTTGAATTTTTGGGCGGAGTATTTCTCATCATCTTTTCATTTTGATTTTCCTTGTACATTGGCTTGGGTGTTTTGCTACTTGGTATCCTGCTTGAGTTATCACTTTCTATACACAATAGAGTTTATATATCAAGTTTCTTTTCAGTCCATGCATTTTCATTTTTATTCTATTGAAAATACAAAAATATTAGGCATTTTGCATTGCTTGGCATTTTGGTCTTTTGAGTCCTTGTCATTAGCTTAGTGCATGTAATGAAAGATTGCATTTTTACTTCAGAATTGCAGAGTTGAAATTGAAAATTTCATTTGTTATTAGAAGCATATCATTCATTGAAAGTTGAAGTTAGGACTTTGCATTATATTCATATTTACTTTTCTTCCAGAGTCATAACATCATGAGTTTCACTACCATACCTTTTTGAGTAACCACGGCCACTAAAATTAATGCTATAATTTAAATTTGATTAGTCACGATTTTATTTTCTAGGGTGCACAAACTAGCTTAGGATTTTGTGAGTAAAGTTCTCCAAGGCAATTAAATCAACATATGTGTCTGAGAAAGGGAGTGGAGAAATCCGTTGTATAATTGGTAATATTAGGAGGCTCCGCTCACACCGGAGTTAATCACGAGGTCGTGCAAGGTTGGTTGAAGGGATATCCCCCCGATACCTTCTTAGCGTCAGAGATATTTCTGGGGATTTATTCGTATCTGGGGATCTTTCTAGTGCCTTTACCTCCATGAGAGGCGGTACTTTCAAGGTTTCGAGCTTTGCTACCCTGCCCATATAGTGAACCTGACTTATGATTGCTCACCTGTGCATAAGTTATACGGTGGTTTATTAGTTGCTTGACTTAGGTGCCACATAGGTTACTTGTAGGGGTTATTCTGCAGGTACCGTGGGTCAGATAAGGGTCAGACAACACACAACCTTTATGGAGGATTACCTCTCCGGGGGGATCTAACTGACTGGTTGTTAATCCCACGAGGGCCCTTATAACTGATTATGTTAACTCCGATCTTTAGCAGAGAGTCTCAGGCCCCTCTTGGGTGAGACATACCTTCTTTAGGGAGGGAGGACACTTTCAACCACTTTACCCCATTTGTGTGCATATGGGCCGTTTGATTTTTGGTGTGCTCTTTCATTACTAGTTGGCCTTAGAAGTTTTTACTCAGATTTAATTATCATGGATAGTAGAGTTCCTTTGTCTTCCTCATTTACTGCTTTCCCCCCCATGATGTTCACTCATTTTATGGGGGGAAATCCGTCCACTTTTCATAATGGTATGCAAAACTATGATGCTCAGTTTGCGCCTTGGGTCTCTAGTCATTTTCCTACTGATATGCCTTCACCTTTACAATTCTCTCCCTGGTCCACTTATATAAATCCTAGCATGGGATCTGGGGGCACCATGTCCTCGATGCCTATGTCTTCGTTTGATATGAGTCATTTCTCTCAACCAATTCTCACTATGGGAGGTTGGAACCTCCCCTCTTATGGATCTAGTCCTAGCTATGCTATTTCATGATCCAGTGCTCAAATGGGTGCTTATTCTACTTATTGCACCCCATCCATGTATCCTTCATCTGCCATGCCTGCTCCTTCGAACAATTTTTCCATGGAGGGTCCACACATATCCTCGGGTCTTTCTTATGGGGAGAATCAGTTTTACAGTTCGGGCTACCCTCTTTATGGAACCTGTTCACAAGGGGGCAACATATATCATCACTCGAATAATTCTTATCATACCTCTGTCTCTTCGTAAACTTTAGTGATGATTCCCGTACAAGCCTCTTCATACCAATTCAGTGGAGGATACTACCTTTCCGGACAGGGACAGGGGGTAAACCATGACCCTTCTTAGCCTACAATGTTTCAAAGTCAATCTTTCCCTAGACCTTGGTATCAAATTCCACAACTCATCGCTAGTCCAGTCACTTCTAGTCATACTGGAGCTCCATCACCAACCTCTTCTAGTCATGTTGGAGATGGGTCGACAACCTCTGCAAGTCGTGTTGACAACCCACACCCAGCCGCTGCTAGCCATGTTGGGGGCACCACTCTAGTTGCCACGAGTCTTATCAATGTCACATCTCCAACCTCTGTACATCATGTAGGATATGACTCTCTCACCTCTGCTAGTCACATTGATAGCATGTCACCAGCCATTGTGAACAATGTTGGGGGCACAGAGAAGCCTAGACGTCTCATATGTAAGCCTAAATTCCTTTGCAGGACTTGCGAAGGAGATCACCTTACTCATTTGTGTCCAGCTACTGCTGGGATACCAAAATCATGGGGCTCACCTAAGGGTCCTTCATATTCTGAGGTGTCTGTGGTTTCCCCACACCTTGTTTCTCCTTTGATTGACATGGAAATAATGTCGTTGCAATCTTGTCCTGACCATGCCCTCGTTGTCGAGGGTGATGTGTCCCCTACCCCTGTTATCATGCATCCTCTTCAACCAATGGTCAAAGAAGTGGTCATATCAGTGCAATCTCTGGTCAATCCTACTCTCCTTATGGAGGGTGATGCATCCTTCAACCATGTCGTTAGTATTCCTAATCCTATACCTTCTGAATGGCAGAGAGTTTTACTCTCCCCGAGTTCTCTCCCTCATAGTCTTGAGGAGATCCCCTTTGACCGGGATAGTCTTGTGGGGTATCCAATGCCCCCTCCTATGTATTTTCCTATAAGAGACATTATCGGATATATCACGGAGATGATAACCTTCGTTAGCACTTTATCCTCCTCGACTTGGGGAGATTTGGTTTTTTCCAAGCTTATGTCGGTTATTCATAAGATGTTGACATTCCACAAAAGTCCAACACGAGAGCCTTGGCCTCCCTCGTGACTTGCCTCCTAGAATCTCCCAAACGATTATGAGTTAAGCTCTTTTCCGACTCATCTAATAAGAGAAAAGATTGCCGAGTGAACTTGTCTATTTCACACTGGTAAATTGGATTTGAAAGGACGCCTATTTGGCACAATTTTATCCCTTTTTCACACCAAGTAGACTAAAATTCATAAAAATTGACATTTTTTGGCATTAAGTTGTGATTGCATCTCATTCCCTTGCTTGCAGTATTGAGCCTATAGTCGGTTCTCGCTTTGCGTTATAAACCGTTTGCCTCAACAGTATTTGCATCCTCAACCAAGCAGAGCCTTGTTTATATCCTTCACAATTTGACACCCTATACCTAGGAGGGAAAATCCCCCTGAGTGTCCATCTCCCGCATGCATCTCCTTGCATTGAGCATAGGTATGTTCCACTCCTGGAACTAGTTTTTCTTACTTGCGACACTCGTTTCCTTCTCTGTATCATAACATTCATTTGTCTATGAAAAAACAAAAAATGATGGGCCAGAAGGGAGTATTATCTTGTATTGGTAGCAGTTGTGTCGCCTTTGAACAAAGCACAAAGTTATTGAGTCCATTTATCATCATAATTTTGGGATTAGCATGGCCTTAGGAAGCTGAGCTTGTTACAGAGTCTTCTCTACCAACTGGTTACTATTCCAGTCTCTATAGATAATTTCAGTTATGCCTCCTGCATCTCACAGTTTCATCATTGAGTCTATGATATCGGAGTCTTCCATATGTCTCACGCTCTTGTTCAAAGGAATTCTATCAACTTGTGTCGGCCACCCCTCAAAACTCTTGAGTTTGCATGTCGACCATACCCTCAGTTTGTCTTAGAGTCACATGATATTGTAGTCCTATCATGCACCCTGGCCCTACTTTCATCATTGGTAGGTAACCTTGAACCCAACAGTTGACATTTCATCATTGGTTGTTGACTGGGTGGTTTCCCATGTGTTTGATGGAAAGACATCTATTCACATAGTGGGATTCGTGTAGTGTCTTGGATGCCATTATCTTTATTGGTGGTTTCCTTTCCTTTGTCAGCAGTTTTCATCATTGGCTGCTATTTATAGGGCCTTTTTTGTGTACCTCTTGCACTTGGTACACGTGAAAGACGCATCGGGTCGTTGGTTCGTGAACACGTTCTTCGTTCGATTTCCACCAAATCATGAAGCTCCTGCTTTGTACCTCATGCTGACTAATGAGATATTCCTTAATTCTCTCCTTTAAGTGGGTCTCCTTCCATCGACTTCAGCTCATCTATTATGAAAATGAGACCTAGAGTCTTATGAGTACCTTGAGGCTTGCAGTCATTAGTGGTAGGTTCTCTTGCCATTGACAGTTGGGAATACATCAATGTCTCTTGATCGATGGATTCTTCAGGTGTTCGACACCGACCCCTTTATTCACACTTGTAAGAATGTACTTGATACCTTGATACCTACTTTCATTATCGGTAGGTTGTCTCACTTTGGTTAACGGTATACCTCAATGACCGGTAATCAAACGATGTCTCATTGTGTTCAACCTCAACTCATTTATTCATATGATGTAGACTTGCACCCTTGGTGGATTGTGTAGAAGACTTGAAGACATCACTATGTGGCTGCAACTTTCCTGAGTTGCTGCTTCCTTTTCATTGGACCAATACCTATATGACTTCAGTGATCATGGGAGATCAGATTGTACTCCATTGTATATAGATATCTTCAGATTTATTTTGAGACTGGTTCTACTGGGCCTTGTTCATGACTGTTACAACTATTGACATGTAACCGCATTTGTATTTTTCTATTCATGGCCATGAACACTTGTTTGGTATATTTTCACATGGATCTGTAGTGTAATTTTATTGGCAGCCATGTATGCAAAGTCAGTACAGAATGTAATGAGCAACTATTTCTTCCAGCTGGTTCCCCATCAATCCACTTCTAGGTTGTTTATAATGTATTTTGGCCATCGCAGATACTCCTTTGACCTCACACATTAGGGATCATCTGTTATAGCAATATTTGCCTCACCCTATGAAATCTTGCACATAAGGCCTTTTTCCATTTCCCTATGTAGACTTATCATCCCTATTTGTAAAATCCAGAGCTAAAAATACAAATTTTTCCACATGTACGCATCTTTCCTACTATACAACATGAGTATACATGGGCTGCTCCACTACAGCCCACGTACATCAGGATTTGTGCCAAAAAATGAAAATTAATGTCGGGTTTCCATGTCACAACAGGAACTCTATGATCCTTGGCCTTCCATATACTGGAAATGTTCCGACTCGGCCCTTTAATTCCATTTGAAGGCTATAAATGGGCCAATTCCGAGCTATGGAAAGGGGGAGAAAGAATTCAACTTTGAGAGAAAAGTTACTCTGGAGAAATTATTTACTTCATATTGAGTCTGCATCCCTTTGTCCTTTAAGCTTGAACACAGTGTTCAACCCCCAAGCTCTTCCCTTATTGATTGAGAACCTCATTGTCTCTCTTTTATGAGCTTTCCTTTGGTGGAGGATTTAAGTGGTGGAGGCCTAGCTGGAAGGAACTTAGTTTCTTGGTTCCGAACTGTGTCGACACAGAAGTCTATAATATTTTCACTTATGTCAATCATTTATTAATAGAAATACTCTTTTCTCGTCCAATTGATATCTTGCAAATATTTGGATTATTATTCCATGGGCATATTTGTCATGTTTATTAATGGATTATTCTATTGAATGTGCTAACATCAGTTATTATCACCATATGCTTTCTTTACTTGGTTGTTGAGGACTAGTTGCAGGTATACTGATTTGGGTCGAGTGCTCAACGGTGGACTTCATCGAACATCTGGACGAGGTAGTACTTTTATCTTGTCTTTTTAGCATATTCATTTACATAGAATACTTGAGAATATAATTGATTTCTGCAGTCATTTCCAACTGTTGTGGTTTACCCTAGCCATAGAGAGATTTTCCTCGTAACAGTGTGTGTGTGTGTGCATACAATGGCGTTTGCTACAGCTTCTAGAATGTCTTGGAAGTCTAGGTATACCACACCAACAACTTTATGTGATCTTGTAAATGTAGTGTTGTGAAAGGAATAACTCCAGACTTTAGCTATGGTAGTCTATGCCCAAAAACAATGAGCATATAGTACCTAAGAAACGTTTTAGATAATACAAAGAAATGTGATTATGTATAATGTAATTGTCTTTCTATTTTCACAATGTCTTTCCCTCAAAATCACAAATGATTAGCTATCTACCCATCACTAGATCTAGAATAACCACTTCAAAACTATAGATGTCATTTTTTTCATTCAACCTAAGGGTGTACATGCATATTATAATTCAAGCAACAAAGCTATAAATTTTGAATTTAGGCATGCCAACTCTGATTAGTAATTCCTTACTTCTTTTTAAGGACTTTATAAATCTAAGTTGATTTAGGAAACTAGATATTTTCACGAGTTCCAGTTTTTCAAATTTGAGAAGTCAAATAGCTAAAATTAGTTAGGTATATGATATTCTTAAATGTAGAACTCCTCTACATCCTCAAACAAAACCTTAGTTCTGGACATCTTCGAATAAACCATTTTCTAGGAAACCAGATCACAGGGGAGAGGTGCCCATAGTTTTAATTTGGTGTCATAATTCCAACATAATTGATAGTTCATCCATCCAAGGCTTAATTAGATTTTTATGGCAAGTTGCAACTTGCCTCCTCAAGTCATTCAGAGACACATTGACAATTTGGTCTAGAGGCATAAAATCCAAATTGAGTAGCATAATTGAGTTCCATAAGCCTCTAAAAGTGTGTTTGGTCAAAGCCCACGTGACCACACAACCCACAATCACTTGACACATTGTTCTTCAAAATCCACACCTAGTTCAGAAATTGCATTGTGCCTTATTGAGAAAAAACCTAGTTATGGATATCCTTCAACAAACTATTTTGTGCAAAATGGAATCATAGGGGAGGGGTTCCCCTAGCTGTAATTCGATGTCAGGATTTTAACACAATTGACGGTTCATCCATTGGAGGCTCGATTATATTTTTATGGTGAGTTGCAACTCACCTCCTAAATCCATTCAGGGACACATTGACAATTTGGTCTGGGGGCCTAAAATCCAAACCAAGCAGCATAACTGAGTTTCATAATATTCCACAAGTGTGTTTGGCCAAGGCCCATGTTACCATGCTACCCACAATCATCTGACACATTGTTCCTCAAAATCTACCCCTAGTTCAAAAATTGCATTGTAAAACCCTAGTTTTGGAGATTCTTGAACAAACTATTTTCTGCAAAACATAATCATAGAGGAGGGATGCCCCTAGTATTTATCTGGTGTCAAGAGTCCAACACAACTAATGGTTGTTCAGTCTAAGGCCTAGTTAGAGTTTTATCGTGAGTTGAAACTCACCTCCTAAAGCCATTTAGGGACACATTGACAATTTGGTTCGGGGGCATACAATCCAAACCGAGAAACATAATTGAGTTTTGTTAGCTCCCACAAGTTTTTTTGGCCAAGGTTCACATGACCATTCTACCCATAATCTCTTGACATAGTGTTCTTCAAAATAGACCCCTAGTTCAAAAATTACATTGTGGCTTACTGAGCAAAACCCTAGTTCCAGAGATCCTTGAACAAACCATTTTATGGGAAAAGAAATCACAAGGGAGGGGTTCCCCTAGATGTAATCCCATGTCAAGAGACCAAGGAAACTAATGGTTCATCCATCTAAGGCACAATGAAAGTTCTATGACAAGTTGCAACTTGTCTCCTAAAGCCATTCAGAGACACATTAACAATTTGGTTTGGGGGCATAAAGGCCTTCCAATTATGCAACAAGACAAGAAATGCCTTCCAAGTACACCAAAAGACCAAAAGTGCCTTTCAATAGTTTCCTTCCAATTATACAACAAGAAAAGAAACGCCTTCCTAGTAGATCACAAGACCAAAAGTGTCTTCCAAAAATTGTCTTCATATTATACAACAAGACAAGAAATGCCTTCCAATTATACAACAAGGAAATAAATGTCTTTGAAGTACACAAAAAGACCAAAAGTGTCTTCCAACAACAAGACACAATTTTTTTTCCAAATACACAAGATGACAATTGTCTTCCAATTACACAAATATTCCTACTAATTACATAACAAGAAAAAAGTTTGCTTTCCAATGAAACTAAAAAACAAAAAACCTATTTGGTGTTTCTATTTTTGCATGTGTTTGGATGGTGTCACATTTGTGGGAGAGAAACAGGATGAACATTGTTCTCTCCTCAAGTAGAGAGTGTCCATAGGAGTGCAAACACATTCCAAGAATGCGTGCATGCTCTTGCTAGAAAAGAATATGAAGCAGGAACAATGCATGACATCACTTATTTTTTATGACAAGAGAATGTGCACTCTCTTAATGCAATGGAATTTTTTTTTTTATGGCTTTGAGGCATAGGGAAATGGTTAAAGCACTATGATTAAGGTGTAGGGGTTGTGAGGCCCCCAAGAAGAGGTATGGGCATAGGGAGATTAGGGATCGAGTGTGGAGAGGGTTAAGGGTTTAGTATAGGTGGGGGCCTAGGTTTAGATGGCACTAGGTCCCAAGTGGAGGCAAATTCCTAGGCATAGAGGAGGCCAGCAATCGAGAAGAGGTAGAGGTTCAAGGGTAGATAGTTCCCCCTATAACAATATCTCTCTCTCTCTCTCTCTCATAATATTAAAATAAAATGTCATAGTATTGATAATCAAATATGACATTCCCAAAATTTGTATCACAATTTCATTGCATATGCACCTCCACTCCCTCTCACTCTCCACCTCTCACTCACTCCATCTCTCTCTCTCTCTCTCTCTCTCTCTCTCAATTTGTCCCTCCCTCCCTCTCAATTTGTCCCTACCTCTCTCTCCCACTCTCTATCACCCTCTCTCCCCCACTATCTTTCTCTCCCTCTTTGTCTCCCACTCTCCCACTCTCTCTCTCTCTCTCTCTCTCTCTCTCTCTCTCTCTCTCTTCCATGATTGATCACTCTCTCCCCTTCTCTTCCTCTTCTTCTCTCTCTTTTCCCCACTCTTCCCCTCTTCCCCACTCCCCCTCTTCCCTCCTCCCCCACTATCCCCCCTCTCTCTCTTCCTCCCTCCCTCTCTCTCTACCCCCTAACTCTCTCTCCCTCTCACTCAATCCATTTTCTCTCTGTGCCTCCCTCCCTCTCTCTCTCTCTTCCCCTCCCTCTAGAGAGAGGTAGAGAGAGAGAGAGAGTAGGGGGCATAGAGAGGGTGAGAGAGATGGAGGGGGAGAGAAAGTGGGGGGAGAGTGGGGTAGAGAGGGAGAGGGAAAGAGAGAGAGGGAGAGAGTATTAGAGGGGAGAGAAAGAGCGAGTGAGAGGTGAGAGTGAGGAGAGAGTGGGGGCAAAGAGAAAGGAGGGTATAGAGAGAGGGAGGGAGAGGTAAAGAGAGAAAGGGGGAGAGTGGGGGGAGTGAGAGGAAAGGGAGATAGAGAGAGGTAAAGAGAGAAAAAGGGGGGATAGTGAGAGAGAGAGGGAAGGGAGGTAGAGAGAGTAGGAGAGACATAGAAAGTTAGAGGGAGAGAGGGAAAAAAGGAGAGGGGCGAGGGAGGGAAAGAGAGAGGGGAAGAGGGGGGGAAGTGAGTGAGAGAGAGAGAGATGGAGGGAAGGTGTGTGTGTGTGAGAGAGAAAGAGAGAGATGGGGATAGGGAGTGGTG
>JASDQU010222027.1:17128-32942 GCA_032191745.1 Picea mariana
AAGACACCTTTCCAAAGAGACTCTTCTGATAGCACTCTTCCAAAAAGAATATTCTTCCTGATGCAAGTATTTCCAATAGAACATCTCTTTGAAAGCTCTCATCTGAAAATGTTCTCCTGAAAGCTTCCATACAATGACATTAATGGATATGTACCTTTCTCGCCTGTTACAGGCTAGGGCCTTTATGCATTGATTGCATAAATCATAGGAAGTGATTAGGCACTTAAAAAAGCTAATTTGAAACCCTTAGGAATCAAACATAAAAGAGCTTTGTGGAAAGGAGTTTTTGGCTAGTTGAGATTTGTGGCGATAAACTATAAATCTTTTAGTTATGTTCACGATTAATTTTAGAAACTTTTTATTTCGATTATACTATTCCAAAATGCTTATTAGTGCTCTATATTGTATAGGAATCCAAAAAGACAAGATGTCGAGAGCTCAGACATGAAGGGGAAAAATGCCGACAACGAGTGTTTCTCCCTAGAAAAAAGTCCTAACGACCTCTTGTTATCTGATACAACTTACATCAATGGGATGGAGAAGTGTTTGACATGGAGTGATATATACAAAATATTCTCCAATGAATATTTTCCTATGGAAGATGAAGACCTAGTGGTATATCAGAACATAAAAAAGAGTGGAATGTATGCCTTTGTTTCACAACCCATGATCTAGTTGGATGTCGATGGCCTCCCACCTATTCCAACTGGCTCATTTTGACAATTTTCTGGTTTGATAGTTTTTTCCTAGTTTTTGGGTCCCTGACTTTCGGGGCCGTTTTGAGGCCCTAAACAACGTTTTTAGGGCTCGCCACAATTACATTAGAGACTAAGTCAGAGTTTGACGACAACATGTGTATTCCTCGGATAGACCTTTCCAATGGGCTATCGTGCATCTAAAATGGAGATCATATGCAAAAGTTACGACCCTGGGAAGTTGATGTACTAACTTACCCAAATGAGGCCCACATGACTTTTGGCGCTTCATCTCCTAAGGTTAGGTTTTTGGATGCCTAGGGTTTTGGCATTCCTGTTTATTGTAAAAAGGTCTTTAAAGCCTCATTGTAATCATATTCTTGTGAATGAGTGCAGCTATGACATCTCTTCTCAGAGAGTAAGCTGGTACCATTCTAGCAAGCTTGTTTTCCGCTGCATTTTACAGTTTCAGCTTATTTACTTATTGAATAGAAACTAGTTTTACTATATCTCTGTTATTTTGTGTTAAACATCTTTTAATAATCTGTATTCATTTCGTTCTCCTCATAAAATCTATATTAGTGGTATCAGAGTGGTATGCTCCTTGTCATTCTTAAAGCATGTCCCCAACGAGGTCAGGGTACAAAGAATTGGGTCTCGAGCTTGTCTCTCTTGAAGACAAAATCTCTCGCATGCCCAAGCGATCTCTCATGGTGGGAGAAAAGAAAGATGATGGGGCATGAGATCCTTTCAAAATGTTGCTTGAGGAAGCCCTCACGCGACAGAGGAACGAGATGATGGATAATTTCGCGCAAATCCTTCGGCGGCTACCAACAGGCGACACATCTTCCTCGAGCGGAGGCGTCGCCCCCTTCAAGGTACAAATCAACTTTGATATTCCTATATTTGAAGGTTAGATAGATGCAGATGTTGTAGACAAGTGGTTGAATCTACTAGAAGGGTATTTTTCTGTCCATAACTTTTTGAATAGAGAAAAAAATACTTTTGCACTCCTCAAAGTCGTTCCCCATGTCAAAGATTGGTGGGAAACTTTCTGTGAGAAAAAGGAAACAGAGGAACCCTCCTTATTTACAGTCGTGGTCACTTGGGAAGCCTTCAATGATGCTATCAAGGAACAATACTACCCTGTCGGAAGTTATGACGACCTATATACAAAATGGACCACACTACAGCAAGAAAGAGACCAAGCAATGCCCAAGTTCAAAAATATTTTCCATACCTTGCGTACCAAGCTGGGTATCAAATATTCTGAGCGACATCTGGTGCTCAAGTATCGCGGCGATCTGCATCAATACATCTAGACCGAAATGGAATTTCTAGACATCTCATCCTTGGGCATTGCCTATGGATATGTCATCAAAATCGAGCAGAAGCTCAAACAAAAGACGCGACAATTTGGGCCTAGTAACCCCGTATAACAAAAGCAAGGAAAGGGCGGCCCCAACACGTAGAAAAAAGGACAGAGAAAATATGGACAACATCAGGACAACCAGTCTAATCCGTAGGCGAAGAAGGACACTAGAAAGACAAAGAAAGATACCGGGAAGTGGTGCGACTTCCATAAGATCCCCTGGCATAACACTGTTGATTGTCGCTCCAAGAAGTCTCTAGTGGCTAAGGTGAAAGCCTCTGAATCAGATGTAGGTTTTGACTCTGAGTCGGAACCAGAAAGGGGGAGACAAATCATTGATGCAGAAACCAATGATACCATCGCTACAACTAAGCTCCAGCCTGGTGAACCAGACGAGCCAGAGGAAGGCGAGCTCCTTTTTCATTCCCAGATGTGGGTGAAGAGTACCTCACTGCACTTCATCATTGATAGCGATAGTTATAAGAACCTCATCTCAGCAGAGGTTGTCCAGTGACTCACCTTGCTGATAAGGCCGCAACCGCAACCCTACAACATTGAATGGATCTGCCAAGGAAGCGATATTGGCATCAGCCAACAATGTCACCTGTCATATGACATCAATCCATTCAAAGACAAGGCATTGTGTGATGTTTCTCCTCTCGAAGTTTGTAATGTTATTTTGGGCCAACCGTATTTATGGAAACATCATGTTGTATATGAGTCTAGGCCTTGCAGTGTTATTATTACTTTGAACAATAAATTGTACAGGATACTTGAGGCAGTTCCACCTAGTGCTATTTCCATGATCTCTTCAAAGCAATGCAGGAAGGTAATCTCGCAGACGAGGAAGTTTGTCTTCTTCGTGATTCGCTCTCAGAGTGAGTGAAATATCTTAGCCACATCCAGGGCCTCCTCGACCAACCTCTCCACACAACAAAAGCAAGTGGATAAGGTTGTGGAAGAATACTCTGATATCTTCTCCTCACCTACCAGGGTACCTCTGCACTATCAGGTCAAGCATCCCATCAATTTGACCCCTGACGCACCACTGCCAAGGGCCAGTCTACCACCACTCTTTGTTAGAGAATGAGGATATCAAGCGACAGATCCAAGAAATTCTCTACAAGGGACACATTCGACCTAGATCATCACCTTGTGGGAGCCCCATTGTGCTGGTATAGAAGAAAGATGGAACCTCGCGACTCTGCATTGATTACCGAGCCCTGAATAAAATCACATTCAGAAACTAGTACCCGATTCCCAGAATCAACGACCTCCTTGATCAGCTCATGGGGGCCAAATACTTTAGTAAGATTGATCTGAAGTCTAGTTACCACCAAGTCCCAATAGAATAGACAGATGTATGGAAGACCGCCTTTAAGTCAAAGGAAGATCTTTTTGAATGGTTGGTCATGCCCTTTGGTTTGACAAATTATCCAGCCACTTTCATAAGGATGATGGATGATATCGTGCGACCATTCACCAATACTATTGTAGTGGTGTATCTGGATGACATCCTCATCTACAACAAGACTTAGGTGGAACACTTGCAACATATTCAATAGGTTTTTCACACCCTGTGGCAGCACAAGCTATATGCCAACTTGGAAAAATACTCCTTTGGAATGGACAGGGTCCATCACCTAGGCTACATCATTGATCAACATGTTGTACATGTGGATCTAGCCAAGATCTAGGTCATTCGTGACTGGCTAGCACCAACCACACTCACTGAGCTTAAGAGCTTCTTAGGCCTTGCCAATTTCTACCACAGGCTCGTGTTGGGATTCTTTCATATTGCTTGGGCCCTCAGCCAAGTAACCAGGGGTGGTGGTAAGGAAAAATTTGTGTGGGGTCGGTCCCAACAATAAGGGTTCGATGATTTGAAACAACGCTTGTGATCAACCCCATTACTTTCATTACTGGACCTGTAACAACCCTTTGAGATTGAGACAGATGCTTCTAACTATGTTGTGGGCATCATTCTCACTCAACACGCCCACCCTATGGCCTATCACAGTGAGACACTATTAGATGTTCTCCTTAAGTACCCTACTTACGACAAAGAAATGTACTCCATTGTGCAATCCTGCTGCCAGTGGAGACATTACATTCTTGGGAAGGAGATAGTCATCCACACTAATCATAAGCCACTACAGTTCATGCAGACACAAGGAAAATTGCAGAATGAACGCCATCATAAGTGGTCCACATACTTGCAGCAATTCCACGTCAACATCAAGTATAAAACAGGAAGTACCAACCGAGTCATTGATTCCCTCAGTCGATCGCCAGTTGTGGCACTCACCATGGTGCTAGATTCTTGCAGACACGAGACCTCTAGATGGCCCCAACTCTATGAGACAGACCTAGACCTCACCACCACCTACCAAATGTTGGGTGCAAACTTATTTGTCACTCATTTCCATCTTCAGGATGGCTTGTTGTGTCGTCTGGTCCATATTTTTGTTCCATCAAGCGAGGGAGTGAAACTGATTTGGGAATCCCACTATAGTTGGGTGGCAGGACACTTTGGTGTCGAAAAGACAATGGAAATGCTGCAGCCAAAACTTTGACAGGATGTCACCAAGTATATCAGGTCCTTCACTGCCTAGGCTATTTCCAAACCGACCACTAAGAAACAAGGCCTGTACACCCCTCTGCCTACTCCTGATGGGCCATGGGAATCCATCTCAATGGACTACATGTCAGACCTCATGTCCACTAAGAGGGGTAATGACTATGCTTTCATGGTTGTTGATCACTTTTCTAAGATGGCGATTATGGCCGCCTACAAGAAGAACATCACAGCCAAGGCCACTACCAAGCTCTTCTTTGAACAAGTTTGGGTACATTTTGGAATCCATCAAACCATTGTCTCATATCAGGACAGTCGATTTCTCATCACATTCCGGTCGAGCCTCTGGTCACTTCTAGACACCAAGCTCACCAAATCCACGACCTTCCACCCTCAGACAGATGGACAAACTGAGGTCGTAAATCGAATGATCGTGCATATGCTATGCATGTACAATTCAAAGCACCCTCGCGCATGGGATGAGAGTCTTCCCTATGTTCAACATAGCTACGCCCAATCCCTACATAGCTCAATTGGCCATAGCCCCTTTCAGGTGGGGTTGGGATTCCAACCATTGGGTCCTATGGATGTTGCACTACCCATTGTGGCCACTTGGAATGACTCATCCCCTGCTCCAACTGAAGCTGAAAAATCCACCTAGTTCATTGAGAGGATATAACACATCTACCAACAGGTTCAATATATTCTACATAAGTCCAATGCCAAGTACAAGAAGTGCCATGATCAACATCGAGTGCCACATAAGTTTTAGGTGGGGGACAAATTTTGGTTGCACTTACAGAAAGAATTCCTTACAAGGCCCCATCAAAATCTTTTCCCACTTTGTTATGGGCCGTACATCATCACCAAGGTTGTGGGTGACAATACTTTTGAACTCAACATTCCTCCTTTCCTTGGTTTGCACCTAGTTTTCAATGTGGATCTCCTTTGGCCTTATTTCCCACCAATATTGGACACCTCAAAGATAGAAGAACAATTGACACCAACAAAGATCAACCCTGACTTCATACGACAGGCATCTAGGGATCATATTGTATACACACATGTCAAGGGAACTCACCAGCAAAGGATCCAGCTTTATCGAGTTGTCAAAACAAGGCAACTCCTGCACCAAGGCAAGTTGCTCACCCAGGGCCAAATTCAACAGAAATTTCCTCTTCTGATGGGGGAACTCAATGCATTGGAGAAAATTTCTTCCTAATGGGGGAATATTGATCCATTTGTATGTCAGTGGCCTCCCACCTATTCCAAATGGCTCATTTTGGCAGTTTTCCAATTTGGCATTTTTTTCCTAGTTTTTGGATCCCTGACTTCCAGGGTTGTTTTGAGGCCCTAAACAATGTTTTTAGGGATAGCCAAAATTAGAATATATATGAAGTCAGATTTCGACGACAACATGTGTAGTCCTTAGATAGACCTTTCAAATGGTCTATCGTGTGCCTAAAACGAAGATCATATGAAAAAGTTACGACCTCGGGAAGTTGATGTACTAACTTACCCAAACGGGGCCCACATGACTTTTGGCGCTTCATATCCTAGGGTTAGGTTTTTGGATGCCTAGGGTTTTTGGAATTTGTTTTTACTGTAAAAATTCCTTTAGAGCCTCATTGTAATCATCTTCTTGCGAATGAGTGCAGGCATCACATCTCTTTTTAGATATAAGCCACCACCATTCTAGAAAGCTTGTTTTTTCGCTACATTTTACAATTTCAACTTGTTTCATTATTGAATAGAAATTAATTTTATTGTATCTCTATTATTTTGTGTTAAGCATATTTAATAATCTGTATTCATTTCGTTCTTCTCATAAAATCCGGATTATCCCATGATATTTCCCTACAATGATGTTGCGAGGTGGGCATTCTTCCATTTGGATGTAGATACAACCACAGTGATTAACGAGATGAGAGTCATGATAGCTTCATGAAATCCAGACGATATTCACACCAAGTACCATCTACAAGAACCATATTCTTACCTGAATAATCCATTCCTAGAAAATTTGAAAAGGACCACCCCTATTTTGTCGAATTAGTAGAAGAATGGTGGGGTGAAGACAGAGAATTTGTTCCAAAGTACATCTAGTCATACTTGATACATTATTTCAAGAAACCCAACCAATTGTTGGCATCTATTATCTACAGGTTGTACGGTGAAGAAAATTGCACACATTTCAACTAGAATGGATGTCAATGATATAGTGTGTGGCCGAGACAGGACATGTCTTCAACTTGACACATATCATTGCATTAAACATCTTCAAAATACTAGAGAATCCCCAAAACCAGGTTTTTACATGTCCTCCTACCTAATATATGTTGTTTGTTGTTCAATAAGTTTTCTTACTATGGGATGGGAATGCAACCCTAGTCTACCATTTGTCCATATATATTTATCTAAGTTGTGGGGTGTTAATTACAAGAATTACTTATATGACATTCGTGACATTTTCGTGGCACCATTGTTTGTTGTCATATTCAACCACCATCCTCATAGGTTATCTCAAGGATCCATTGAATCCCTTAAATACATTGGTGATTGGGATATGGGAAAACACTACACCTATGTAAAGGTATTTGGTTGTGCACAAGCCCCACATCTCCTTCCTAAATATGTCCTTGACAAGCTATTGGGTAGGGAGATTTCTTGTCAGACTATGGGGTAATGATATAACTTCATTTTTGGCTACATGTTCCAAGATACTCTAGCCCATATTTACAATTAAAAAAGGAACTTTCACCCTACTGAATGTTCCACATGCCCAAAAAGAAGCTACAACTTTGAAAGAACTTTGTCTATGCATAGGAAATCCTATAAGACATGATCCAATAATTGTAAGAGCTCATATTAAGTCTATGGGGTTGATACACCCTTTTGCACATGATGTAAATATTTTATAGTATATTTTTTAAGGGTCCCTAATCTTTTAAGAGGTATTAAATAGGGTATAAGATGAACTAGGAAAATAAATATTACACAGAGAGAAGGGATAAAGAAGGAAGATAGCTAAGGAAAAATTTGAATTACTAATGATTAGAGAAAAGGAGAAAGAAGAAGAGAAGAAGAAAGCCGAGGAAACTAAAGAGGTAGAAAGATACAAGAGATATATGGAAGTAGAAGAAAGGTTCAAGCAAAGGAAGAAACAAAAAGAAGAAGAATCTAAACAAAAGGAAGAGGAAATCAGGAAAAAAAAGGAAGAGGAAGAGACTAAGAAGAAAATGAAATAAGACAAGGAAAAGGCTGAAGTAGAGAAAAATAAAAGGGTCAAATTAGAGGAAGAAAAGAGAAGAAAAGAAGATGCATCTTGAAAGGATGCAAAAGAAGAAGAAATGAAGAAAAAAGATGAAGAAAAGGAAAGGATTGAAGAAGTAGAACATAGGAAAAAGGAAGAAGAAATCCAAAATTTTGCAAGAGAAGGACAAAAGAAAAAATATGAAGAAGAAAAAGGAGGAAAATAAAAGGGTTGTTGAAGAAGAGGAAGAAGAAAAAAAAGAGAGGAAATGAGGAAGAAAGAGGAATAAGAGAAAATAAAAAAAGGAAGAGGAAAGGAGGAAGGAAGAAGAATTAGCAGAGGAAGAAAAAAAGAAGAAGAGAAAAATGGATGAGGATAAAAACAAAGGAGCAAGCCCTAGCACTGTCAAAGGGATTACACTGGTGAATACACCAATCAATGCCAATACCCCTTTGAGTTCAATACCATTGAATTTCTTATATTCTTATCAATTGATAAAGTTAGATGATGTTGTGGTAGTTGTGGGTGAATACTATTATAACAACTCAAAGGGAGGAATTAAAAAAAGGTCAACCAAAAGGAAAAGAAGTAAATACCCTCCCAGCAAAGAATCTTCCGACAAGGAAATTTATGGAAATGGGCCAGATCCTCAAGTCAATGGCCTGGATAATGATTCATCCCCAATTGTGTTTACAAGGGAAAATTCAATATTGGTGTGTGAATTAAATGCCACATTAGACCTTTATAAGGAAAAGGTGGAAAAATTGGAAGAAAAACTGAAATTCGAGAGGGATAATTTGGAGGATGAGTTTAAGAAATGAGACATTGAAACTAAGCAAATACACATGAAACAGTTAGAAAACATGAAAAGGGAATTTTCACAAGGCATGGAAATAAAAAAATATGAGCACCAAGGGGATCTGTATCATTCTGAGTAAAGAAAGTCAAAAGTTATTGAATATGGAACAACTATCCACAAGATGGAGAAATAATTGAAAGAAATCCAACAGGGAACACATGCATTGGATAGTGTCAAAGAAGAAGATATCATGACTAATGAAGAGATAAGAGAGGCACAAAAGATTTTATTCACCCAGCTAAATGTGATCCAGGATTATAAAGGTGAAATTATTAGCCTATCAGATCAACTAGATGAGCTAAAGGGCCAATACACAAAAAACAAAGCATGCCTTTGACAAAATCATTTATTGGCAGGAAATGCATGAATAAACCCCTACAGATCTATTCTGATTCACCAAGAAGGAATAGATAAAGACATATATGTTGATGGATGGATGGAAAAGTTCATGCCAATATGTTAAATATACCATCAATCTCTCAAATAAATCATGTGCCAAGATATGGAATCATGCAGACGAGCTACTCGAGCAATTTAGCATGTCAGTAAATGAAGACCTTGCTCAAGCAGGACCAAACAAATTGAGAATAGCATAGGTGGAAGACAACAAAGACATTAGCAAGCAAGCTATTAATAAAATCACAGAGGTCAACAAGGACATCCTSAGMAAKTATTTAATATAATYAATCAAACAAAYTRTAGMTRCCAATGAGTTTGTAAAMMAAATCCACAAGGACCTAAAWATGGAATTTGTAGACAAAGTATGTGATGAGGAGATGGAACTTGAAAAGATGAATATGAGCAAGCTAGAGGATATCACCAAAGCATACCATCTATGGATGAATTATTTAAATACTTAGCCTAAAAAAAAACCTCAAAATTATTATATAATGTTTATTTCCTCAATTGTATTCGAATTGTACAAAGAATGTGAGAAGTGGAAATGATAAGCTATAATTGTCATCTGAAATGATGACAATTATAGAATGTAAAGAGACTCTCTTTTTTTTATGAAAGAGAGACTTTTTCCCATTGTATTATCAAATGATACTATTATTTCTAAGAAATAAAGAGCACAAGGCATTTCAGAATTCATGAATGTCTACAAGAATGTATGCGACTATTATTTATAAGTTTTTGTCTTATGAGTTTTTGGAATAGTAATTATATGAACTTTTTCTATGATTGTCATTTTAGATACTTGTACATTTATGATTTCTAATGGACAAGAAAAATAATGTTACAAGTCTACTATGCAACTACTTGTGAGTTAATCTGTGATTTTATTGCTACAACATGTTGTTGATTGACGTGAACTAATTCTACAGTTAGTAATACTATTTCATGTTGTATCTATATTGTTATACTTGCTCCTGATCAGGATAAGATTAGATTATAATAGAATATTTTTATTTCAATTGTAGATAATTCAATTTAGTTTTTTAATTAGAGTCCTATGGAGGACAATCTGTCCTCAAATTTGTAGTTCAAAACCCTTAAGTGGAAACCGATCCTACATATTGGTCAAAAGTGCCATCCCAAATGAAAGTAGGTCTAGTTGGGACTTTCCATCAAGCATTTTCCCTTACCTTCTTGATAGACCATKTGGAATCGTCAACAAATTGATTAGTTGTGGATGTTTTTGCATGAAAAACTCATCTTCCATGTTKCTTCTTATATKGGGAGGTTATTCCACTTAATGAGGTACTCATTGATTGCTCAATTTCATAGCTAATTAACTCTTGTTTCAAGGATTGTCTCTGGTTCTAGTATGATTTTATCTTCTTCATTATTCTATAGTAAAATAGTTTGAACTGAGATCTTGTCACTGATTACCTTCTTTAAGAAAGAAACATGAAATATTGGATGTACATGTGAATATGGAGGTAATTCCAATTTGCAAGTCATATTTCCAATCTTTTGCAACACCTTATAGGGACAATAATACTTCGGTGCTAGTTTATTTTCCTTATATTTTTGCTTGAGGGGAATTTATTTGCATGGTTGTAGCCTAAAAAACACTCAATCCCCCACTTCAAATTCCCTTTGGCTGTGATGTTGATCTACTTGTTGTTTCATCTTATTTTGTGTTGTAACCAATGTTGATATTTGTAGCATCAGAGAGGTACTTCTGCACATGTCTAAGTGTCTAGACGTGTGGAATTCAGCCAAAGACTTTTTCCTTGATACTTTAATTTAATTAAAGGAATTATTAAAGTAAAGTGATTTTATTAATTAGTTGAGTTTATTTAATGAAATGCTAAATTTAGTAGCATTAGTGAATTAAATATTAGTCATTGATATCAAGTGAGGTGAGATGTAATTTCAATCATCAATCACTTTGGATATTAGTGTTAGGTCACAAATAAATATGATAAAAGCATGGCAAGGGTGAAGGAGGAGATGGATTGTTGTTGACACAAAGAGAAGAGAAGGACTTTTTCTCAAGGATATCTTCGATAGGTGGAGAAGGAATTTCACCTAGAGATCTAGGCCAAAGGAGGAGAGAGGGAAAATGTGCAGTAGAAGGATCAGGCCAC
Source organism: Picea mariana (assembly GCA_032191745.1). NCBI lineage: Eukaryota > Viridiplantae > Streptophyta > Pinopsida > Pinales > Pinaceae > Picea > Picea mariana. The sequence continues at coordinate 28,426 of JASDQU010222027.1, forward strand.
CATAGAAAACACAAGTATTTTGGTACAAGTCTTGTGGTATAACATGCATATCAACATACAGATCGCATGGTACAATGAGAGTATCAACATATAGGTGGAACGACACATCATGAGTATCAACATATAGGTCACATGGTATAGCACAAGTATCAACATACAAATCGCACAGACAGTGTGGGTATCATCATACAGGCCACATGAATAGTGCAGTATAGCACGGGAAGAGGCCATATAGGTCATTCTTTAGCCATACCTGTACAACAACACAGGTAGAAGTGTTAGGTCATTTGGGAAACAGATCAACCAATCAGGTTTTGCTATATATTTACTCTATTTCTCAGTGGGCCATTTTCCTAATAAGGGAGCCCTTGTAAGCTTTGATGTTATTTAAATGATAAGCTTAGTTGATGGGAAGAATATATTTGTGCATTATGTTTGAGATTTTGGTTTTGAGTATTGCTTCTGCTATTTATTTGAGTTGATTATTCCAACAAGTGTATTATGTTTTCTAAGATACTAATTTGATTTACAACAAGGAAATCACTAGATAAAAAAGTACCTATGTGTCGGGATTATTTCAACATGGTATCAGAACTCTCACTTTGAGAGGAAGCCAAATTTCATATCCACAATAGTTAACAACAAATCTATCAAATCTACAAGGAGATATCAATAGATCTATAACCAAGGAGGTTATTTCCAGGAAAGATTATCAGGTCTAAGGGATGGTAGCAGGAAGTATGGGAGTTGAAGACATATTGGGTGGAGCATCCATCTTCCTATATTAGAAAGAAAGAGTTAATTTGGATTTCAAGGAATATGACCTTTGGAAGATATTGAACAAAGCAATTGTTCCACCGATAGATCCTCTAGATTTGGTAGCTCATGAGAAGAAGGAGAATAAAGTTGAGCAAGTAATATTGGATTCAGTGAAGGATAATCTAATTCCCTACAAGAAGATGAAAAAATATATGTTTGATGCCCTGGTAGGATTATTATAGATCACTAGCATGAATAGGAAGATGGTCTTAAGAAATAAACTCATATCTGTGTAGATGTATAGATCCAACAATGTTACTATCTATTTCATGAGGGTCACTCAAGTACGTGATCAACTTGTAACTATAGGGGAGAAATTGGATGATGTAGAGATCATGAATGTGGTATTGACTAGTTTTCCCAAGTCTTAGGAACCATATTTCAAGGGAGTTCATGCTCGGAAAAAACACCCATATTGGCAGAGGATTTTGGATGATTTCACCTAGGAAGAGACTCGGGACAAGTCTAAAAGAAGCAAGAAGGGAATTAGTGATGATAAATTTGCCCTTGCAAGTAAGACAAGAAAAGGGAAAGGAAAGGCTTCCACCAAGAAGGGTAATAATGATGGAGGAACATCACAACCGAGGAAGAAGAATGACTTGAGTAAAATCAAGTGCTTATCATGTCATAATAATAGAAATTATGGATCTCAATGTTCAGAGAAGAAGAAAGAAAAAGGAAAGACACATACAACATCATCAACAGAGACATGGCTAGATGAGTTTGTAGCAAAGTTTGAGGAGGATTTGATCCGGATTTTATGAGCATAATGAAATGACTATAGATTATTAATAGGTGCTTAACAAAAAATAATAGAGATACAATAAAATTGGTTTTCTATTTAATAATGAAATAAGCTGAAACTGTAAAATGCAGCGGAAACAAGCTTGCTGGAATGGTGGTGGCTTATCTCTAAGAAGAGATGTGATGGCTGTGCTCATTCGCAAGAAGAATATTACCATGAGGCTCTGAAAGAATTTTTACAATAAACAGGAATTCCAAAAACCCTACCCATCCCAAAACCTAACCCTAGGAGATGAAGCGCAAAAATTCATGTGGGCCCCGTTTGGGTAAGTTAGTTCATTAACTTCCCGAGGTTGTAACTTTTGCATACGATCTCCATTTTAGGCGTATGATAGCCCATTGGAAAGGTATCGTTGAGGAGATTTATTTTGGTTCCTCAATAATGTTTTAGGATATCATTGATTTGGGTCGATTCCGAAATTTTTTTATTTAGGCCCTCAAAATGACCCTGGAAGTTAAAACTGCTAAAAATAGTAAATTGCCAAAATTGCCAGAAAACTGTTTTGAGCCATTTGGAAGAGGTGGGTGGCCACCGATATACACCTATATCAATCCTCCCTCCTTAAGAAGCAATGGTATCCATTGCATTGAGGTCCCCCATTAGATGAGGAAATTTTTGTTGAATCTGGTCCCGGGTGAGCCACTTGCCTTGGTGCAAGAGCTGCCCTGCTTTGATGACTCGATAAAGCTGGATCCTTTGTTGCTGAGTGCCCTTGATATGTGTGTCCACAATATGATCATTGGATGCCTATTGTATGCAGTCAAGGTTGCGCTTAGTTGGTGTCAGCTATTCTTCTACCTCTGAGGTGTCCAATAATGGTGGGAAATAAGGGTGAAGGAGATCCATGTTGAACACTGGGTGTAGGCCAAGGAAAGGAGGAATGTTGAGATGAAAATAATTATCCCCCATGGACTTGGTGATGGTGTATGACCCATAATGGAGTGGGAAAATCTTCCGATGGTGTCTTGTAAGGCGTTCTTTCTGCAAGTGCAACTAGACTTTGTCACCCACCTGAAACTTATGTGGCACCCGATGTTGATCATGGCAATGTTTGTACTTGGCATTGGACTTCTCTAGGATATCCTGAACCTGTTGGCAGATGTGTTGGATCCTCTCAATGAACTCAGTGGCTTTTTCAGTTTCACTTGGAGTAGGAGATGAGTCGGTCGAGGTGACTGCAAGGGGAAGTGCAACATTTATGGGACCCAATGGTTGTAATCCCAACCCCACTTGAAAGGGGGTGTGGTCGGTCGAGATATGCAGGGATCGATTGTAGCTATGCTGGACATAGGGAAGACTCTCATCCCATGTGTGAGGGTGCTGTGAGTTATACATGTGGAGGATATGCACAATCATTCAATTTATGACCTCAGTTTGGCCATCTGTCTGCGGGTGGAAGGCTGTGGATTTGGTGAGCTTGGTGTCTAAAAGTGACCAGAGGCTTGACCAGAATGTGCTAAGAAATCGACTGTCCCAATCTGAGACAATGGTTTGTGAGATTCATAAATCTACCCAAACCCATTCAAGGAAGAGCTTCGCAGTGGCCTCTGCTATGATGGTCTTCTTACAGGAAACCAAAATCGCCATCTTAGAAAAGCGATCAACAACCAAAAAAACATAGTTGTTTCCCCTTTTGGTGGATGGGAGGCCTGACACATAGTCCATTGAGATGGATTCCCATGGCCTGTTAGGAGTAGGAAGAGGGGTGTACAGGCCCTGTTTCTTAGTGTTCGATTGAAAATTGTGTAGGAAGTGCAGGACCTGATATACTTGTTGACCTCCTGTAGAAGTTTTGGCCAGTAGAAATGTTTTTGTAGCATCGCCACTGTATATTCGATGCCAAAGTTTCTTGCCACCCGACTGTAGTGGGCTTCCCAGATCAGCTTCACTCGCTCGATTGATGGAACATAGATATGGCCCAGACTACACAACAACCCATCTTGAATATGGAAATTATCGACAACTGTGTTTTCCACCAACATTTGGTAGGTGGTGGCGAAGTCTGAGTTTGTCTCGTAGAGTTGGGGCCATCCAGAGGTCTTGTGGCCACAAGAGTCTAGCATTGTGGTGAGTGTCGCGACTGGCGGTCTACTGAGGCAATCAAGGATGCGATTGGTGATTCCTGTTTTATACTTGATGTGGAGGTGGAATTGCTGCAATTATGTGGACCACTTTTGATGGCGGCCATTCTACAATTTTCCTTGTGTTTGCATGAGCTGCAGTGGCTTATGATCAGTGTGGATGACTGTCTCCTTCCCAAAAATGTAGTGTCTCCACTGGCGACATGCTTGCACTATGGAGTACATTTCTTTGTTGTAAGTAGGGAACTTACGGACAACAATTGATAATGTCTCACTATGATAGGCCACGGGGTGGTCGTGCTGAGTGAGAATGACACCCATAGCATAGTCAGAAGCATCTGTCTCGATGTCAAAGGGTTGTTGTAGGTCTGGGAGTGAAAGTACTGGGGTTGATCACAAGTGTTGCTTCAAATCATCGAACACTTGTTGTTGGGACTTCCCCCATGCAAATTTCTCCTTACTACCACCCCTGGTTATTTGGTTGAGGGACCATGCAATATGGGAGAATCCCAACATGAACCTGTGGTAGAAATTGGCAAGGCCCAAGAAGCTCCCAGAGCTCGGTGAGTGTAGTTGGGGCTGGCGAGTCACGGATGACTTGGATCTTGGCTGGATCCACATGTACGTCATGCTGATCAACGATGTAGCCTAGGTCATGGACCCTGTTCATGCCAAAGGAGCATTTTTCCAGGTTGGCGTATAGATGTTAGAAAAACAGGACCGCGGAGCAATAAAATAAAACAAATGCAGAAACAAAAACACAGAAGACACACAATACAAGAGAGACACAGTTTTACATGGTTAACCCAGTT
>JASDQU010222029.1:0-17755 GCA_032191745.1 Picea mariana
AGTTGGTTGATTTCGGTGTTGAAAGACACACCCTAGTCATCGAGAAGATCATCCAGGTCTTCCATGATTCTTCATTGATTCTGCAGTGCTCCCATATTTCGGGTATTATCTTTTAGTTGCTTGTTTGTATTCCGGCTCAGATCCTTTTGTCTTTTGATCTAGTCGAGTGTTATTATTTTATTCAATCGCAGTTGCTTATTTATATTCCGACTAAGATCCTTTGTATGTTGATATAGTCGAGTATTGTCAGCTATTCAGCCGCATTCGACCATTTTGTAATCCACAGAGATATCATAATACAAAATTTGCAGTCCTTTCTCGCATTTATTATTTGCATGATCATTTATATGATGTAAACCTTTGATCCTACACACACATTAGCAATGTTTCCTAGACTAGCCAAGTCAGGAACATTACATTTTCAGTGAATAATCCTTGGAAATATTTTTAGTAAATCCAATTCTAGAGAAGTTATAGATAATATAAATTATGTAAATGTTTTCCCTAAAGTGCTCCATTTCATTATGTATGGAACATGTAACCTCCTAACGATTCTTGGTATACAAGCGTATCAATTTTCCTTGAAACATTGGCTTTTTCACCTAGCCAGAAACAACAACAAAATAAATAAAAAATTTGAAAATCAATGACCATTCATGTATTCATCATTATGATGTTGAAATATATAATAAATAAAACTAATAAAATTATTGACCTCACCTGGGCACTTTCCAAGTGGTTGAAAAGGAACTCTAAATTTGACATATTCTTTAGCTGTTTCCATTCTTCTTTTCTTAATTTTTCAATTTTTTCATACATAGTAGGAGAATATTTTACTCCCCATATCACTTGATATGATTCACTTTCTAAATAGTGAAAAGGAACCTTAAACACCTATCCCTTATCTTTAAGGCATATAGAAGGTGTATAAATAATGATTCTCACGTTGGGTTCTATAATCCAATTTATAGTTGAATACAATTTTTCACATTCATCACCCTCTTCCCATCTACAGTGTTTAGCGAAAAATAAATTGACTACACTTGTCATTACCATCCATGAATTTTGGAGGAAAAACCATGGAACTTCTCTTGAAAACTGGTGATATACATCGTGATATATTACATAATATTCATCTCTGGGGGACACAAGAGGAATTGATATAATTTCAAGATCAAGGTTATCTTTCTCCACTTCATACATTTCCTTCAAAGACTGAAGGCGAATGTCATAAAATGACTTGCATGTGTCATAACTTGACTTGATAGGCCTCATTTCTAAAAGAATAGTTTTTCCTTCCAACTTGTCAACTCCACAAGTAGTTCTCAGTTCGAACTTTTCCTTTGGATCCAATTTTTTCAACTCCACAAGGTATTATTAGCATGGGTAATTGTTCAGTATGACTACCATAGCCTGTTATAGATAGTGTATACATATGATTAATCTTACATTATGTTCTACCCCTTTCAGTGTCATTGGTTCATGTTAAGCAGATTACATAATATAGCTTAACAGGAACCAATGGTTCTTGTTAACCAATACTCATACTTAGTACAATATCATGTCCATATAGATCATCTAAGGGATAAGTGAATCAAATAAATGGGATTTGAACCATTTCATCATCTTATTATAAATCAAACATGTACATATAGCTTATATCAGTAATTTATAGTATACCAATCTAATGCAATATACGATGCTTTACCTAGTGCTTATAATGGTTTGTATTTACCTAATAATTGACAACATCATTTGGTGAGAACATCATGCTAATAAGATTATGCAAGTAACCTTTACTGTCATATCAGTACTCAGTAACAACACATCATGGACTTACTCTTCTATAAATACCCTTGTAATCCCATTAGATCAGTAATCACATGTATTACACTTAGTATATCAGCAACATGTTAGCTATTGGTATTACTTCTCCTTATTCACATAATCATCATAATAATCATTACTAATGAATCTGTAGTGTCAAATGCTTGCTAGTATAGTTGTGTTCTTTGATTAAGCTCTACCTTATTTCCATAATATATGTACTTGAGTTAGCTAAGTTGATCTTACTAGTACCAATAAAGATCATAGGTAATGATACTTATTACTCATATATAGTGTAATCATAGTAACCTAATATGGAAACTGTAACATAAGAAGATAGAGTGGATTAGTACTAAGAGCTTGAACAAGCATGACATTATATTGTTACATGATAGTAAGTAATCACGTATCTTTGCTTAAGCTGGTGTTATATGTAATACAATCCTATATGTTACGTATTATGTGTATTCAATGAAGCTTGTTATTACGGAAAGCATACCCTTATTAGTATAATGGAGACAGTACTAACCTAACTAATATGGTAAATACAACTATGTGTCCTTGTTAGCTATATAAGTATTCCAGTAATTACGTATATGGAGTAATGAAACCATATATGATYTACAAAGCACATTGATATTACACTAGTGACCTTTTTCTCATAAGGATATGGATAATAATCACACCTTAATTAGGTGAAATACATAAGATAAGCTTAACCTGTTTCATGAAAGCTGGAAACATTGACCTAACTAGTAATTATAAGGATTAGTTTAGGAATCATGTATACCTTCCATTCCAATGATTCCATGATGTTTTGTGTTCTTTGATTGTCGACATATTTAAATATTCTAATGGAAATTAGCATTATAACCCAAAATCAGATAACAAAATAAGTATTGAAATGAGTGCTAAGTCAAGTCAAGGTCTGTCCAAGCCCAAAGAAAGAGATGACACTGATACCAATAAAGAAATTTTATGTTATTTTACCTTGTTTAAATTTTATTGGATGCATTTATTAAAGTTCTTTAAGTAATTTGCAAGTTTATATATCCTATATCTCAATATTCTATAAGGTACTAGTTAAATTAGCTTTCCTTCATATTGCATCACCATCTAGGTTTAGAACCTTAGCTTAGAACCATAGGTTTAGGAGTTTGATGGTGGTTGCAAAAATTGTGCCCTAGGTGAGGGATATTGAATACAAAACATATTATCTTTTACTCATTATTTCCCTCCATCCCTAGTCTCATACTATATTTTACTGATTATTCTTGAAGAGTGGGACACAAGCATTGTCCTATGCTTTGGTACACTAAGGACGAGTCTCCTTTGCTGGATTACTGAGAGGGGGGTGAATCAGTAATAAAGTAATTCAATCATTTTCAACCACAAAATGCAAGTGTTATATCAATGTAGAATTATCATCCAATAGTTGCAGAGTAAAAAAAATATGAACAAATGAACAATCATACACATACACAGTACGCCAATGTTTTACGTGAAAACCCAAAGAGGGAGAAAACCACAGAATTATTNTTATATGTCTTTAAGAGTTACATTCATTGGAAGCACCAACTTCCTTTGTTTTCCAGCTCCGACTGGAAGGAGGCTCCAACCCCCTAGTTTCTCAGGCTACAACCTGAGGGAAGCTCCAAATCCCCTATTCTCTGGCTACAACCCCCTATGCTCTTCGGATACAACCGGAAGGTGGCTACAACCACATGTCCTTTCCCCATCCAATTGCCCTGACGTAGAAGTAGAATGATGGAACCATTGTCACACTATCACTGTGAGATATATTGATGTAAACATGTACCAATAAACCTATAATCAACTTGTACCATAAACAACATGTAATCATCAAGTACCATAAACAAGTGCATCAACCATGCACCAACCTGTACCTCAACATGTACCATCAACAAGTGCATCAACCATGCACCAACCTATACCTCAACCTGTACCATCAACGAGTTCATCAACCATGCACCAAATATGTACCAATCATACATAAAATACACATAAACTATGACTCATCAAGATGTACCAACATCATCAACTATACACCTCATGTATGTGCCAACTCATCAACTACTTGTCTCAACCATGTACCCAACATGTACCTCAACATGTACCGGAATTTCTTCAAGGGTTGACATCAATGACAACCAACCCAATTAATCAACATCCTTATCCAAGATATACCAAAACAAGTTCACTTCGGTAGGAATCTTAAATAATTTAAATAACTCTTTAATACACATTATAAAAAAATTCACCTTCTACATGTTACATGTATATATTATCTTATAAATTATCTTCTACAATTTTTTTCATGTTCATTATATATAGCATCATAGTAAAAAAAATAGTTGTTAGTTTTTTCAATATATGTCTTTGATGCTTTGAAGTTGTTATAAATATTTTCATGTTCATTATATATAGCATCATAGTAAAAAAAAAAATGTTAGTTTTTTCAATATATGTCTTTGATACTTTGAATTTGTTATAAATGCTTAAATGCCTTCAAGTTGTTTTATAAATTATATTTCTATTTTATGTTTATATAACTTATGAACTTTCGTATTCATGGATTTTCAAAGGATATCTAGATCGAGGCGAGATGTCGAGACAAGAGTCTCCAAAAATGTCTCGCAAACTCTCTAGGCTATCCAATGGAGTAAGAGGAACCCCTTCTTTGACTGAGACTCTGAGGACGTCGGATACCCATATCTCAGCAAGGCATGGAAACTTAGGAGCGACAACTAGTAGTGACCAAATGCAATCTAGTCAAAGGAGGAGATTATCAAATGAAACTGTGAATAGATCATCCAGAGAATGTGCTCAAAATAGTGATATGAATGCAGCTTTCTTAGATAGGTTTCACATTAATACTCCAACATTGAAGAATGTAGGGAATACATCACGACAAGAAAATATGTTTGGTAATTTTTTTTTTTTTTTTTTTTTTGTGTATTTATGTTTATGTTTTATATATATATATATGTTTTTTTATAATTTTTTTGTGTTTTTTGTTTATGTTAAATGATGTAATTAGTTTCAAATTTGTATGTGCAGAGGATGAGTTTATTGCAAGAGAAGATAATGAAAGAGAGTGTTTATCATAAAGATTCCAGTGTTGGTGAAGAGGGTGAAGGTGGATTCAGGGGGCGTTATCAAGAAACATAAGATTACACACCTACGTCCACCTATCCCTCAGATGTTGGTGATGAGATTCCTTGGGAAGGGTATACTGAAGCGATGACCCTCGAACGATGCTCAGGTGTTAAAAGCAGGCTTCAAAATGATTTGAGGTGCTCGGATCTCTCTCTCGAGAGTAAGCAAAGCTTGGAGATTGTTTTGCATTCATTGCAGAACTTTATGGATGCATATCAAAAGATGGGGCCAACGACTGATAGTTTTATCGATTTGATGAGGAGACGAAATTCGGAGGTGATGGGCCCCGATAAATGGAAAGTAGTAAAAAATAGAGTTTCAAAAGAAGATGCAATTTCTATGTTCAATTTCAAAGAGGGGTCAAAGCGAAAGATGTTGAAGGTGCAATATTTTAAGCACCCCAACATAGCCGGACACCTTTATAATAGATTTTTGGCAGCGTATGGGACGTTTTCATGGAATGATGAGGTTCCACATTACTTTTCTAGACTCTTTTATGTAGAGTTTTTCATGGGCATGCACCCTGATTATACCAGCCTACTGTCCAGTTATTATGGGGTTGATAAAGGACGAACATATGATCGAAAAGGGGCATACCGAAATGCAACATTACAAAGGCCTCCACGACCTTTGGTATCTCGTCCAACAAGAGAATTTATCTCGCATTCAGAGATGCAAGCTACATCAGATGTTGGAAAGGAGTCCAAGAATGCAATTAGGGAAAATTTAGAATCAGTTTTTTATGGTGTTGATGTTGGTTTGAACCGTCAGAGAGTTGAAGCCAATTCTCATGTCAATTTTGTTTACAAAACAGATGAGGAGATAGATTCCATGTCCATAGAGGATATACGAAAGTATGCAAAACATTATCATAATATTTTGAAGGAGTTAATTTAAAATGATGAACCAAACACTGGATTGGTATGTGTTACAGTTAGTAAATTTTTCATGCATTTGAGGATAGTTTTCTTGTAGTTCTAGATACATATCATTGTATCTTTAAAAATAATTGAGTTGTTATCGTCATTCATTGCAATTTGGTCATTTGTTAAATGAATCTCCAGTAAATAGGGGACTTGATTCATCGAGCTTAAATTTGGAAGCGTTGAATCAGGTATGTGCTTAAAAATATCCACTTTAGTTTTCCAAACTTCAGAACTTGTTGGATAATCAACATGCATGATTTTTATTTTTTTGTATTAATGTAAACACAGATTCTTATTCTGTCTTTCACTACTCGGGAGGATTGTCCCAATTCTCATTGGGAGAGTTTGAAGAGGGTGGGAGTTCACAGGTATCATTGCATGTTGAAAACAAATTTAATTATATATAAAAATTGCAATGTCATTTAAATTATTAATTTAAAAGAAAAATGTCTTAAACAATATATAATTTATTAAATCTTAGGGTATGGTGGGTAAGACCGTGACTCAACCGACCATGGGAATGTCATCCTCTTCTGTGGTTGATGATATCCAAGTTGGCACATCACAGGTATTACATGTTTCAAAATTTAAAACTACAATTTAACGTGTTAAAATCATTTAAATTTAATTTTCAAATGTACAAATTTGAAATGTGTTATAGGGAAATGTAGAGAAGAGAGTGTGGGAGATTGTGATTAAGGAGGATGCATCCATACCTGATAATGATGCATCTATTCGGGATGATGCTTAATTAAATGTATGTACATTGCACATTAGTAAGTTTTAGTTTTTTTTTATGTTGGGCTTTTTATATATAACCGTTCAATCTTATTTGTGTTGAATATGCATATTTGTTTTTTATTTTTTCAAATTTATGTTTGATAAACTTTTTAATTAAGACTTTCCTATTCATAGAAGGGTTACTCAATTATTGTCTATTTAACTTCTCAACGCTTCGATCAATCATTTTGAAATATATAGATCTCCTATATAAACTTATCGTCGTCTAAAATGGTACATTCAATCTTAGTTATGTTTAGATCATGATGCAAACCTAATTTTGAAATCTAGCATTTGATTATATGAGAACAGAATATAGATCTCCCACATCAAAAAGAGGGAAGATTATAAATTTACTTGGATACTGATCTTATTTAAGATTATATCATGATTCAACTCGAACTCTTCTAGATTTAAAAATATGATTACATGATATTATTCATGATCTTATTTATACATGTTTAAACTTTAGATCATAATGCAGGCAATTTCGAACTTGAGCATTTGATTATTTGAGAACAAACTCTATCCCACATTAGAAAAGGGGAAGATTCCAAATTTTCTTCGATTGCATTCATTGTCTTCTTGTCCAAGAATGGTGTAATATGGAGATGTGTTTTCTGCATACAACGAAGTGAATTCCACTATTCCATCTATTCCACTGCAGAAGAGGAGATAAGTATTTTCCTTGAAGAATAGTTTAATATGGAGATTTGTGAACTTTTTTCATGTACACAAGAGAATTTACAAACACACAATTTTTCTCTTTAAAATTTTGCTAGATATGATCTTACTCTGTTTAGATCATGTAGGCAATGTTGAAAAAACATTTGGTTATAAAATAAAATTAAAGATTTATGCAAAGAAGGATTTAATATGGAGAGTAACTATTTTGGAAGTGATGCAAGGTTGGTTTTAAAAAAATGCTAAAAAGTATAATATTTAGAGAGAGCAATAATCTTAGATCTGTGGAACTACGGTTGGGTATGTTATTCTTGCTCACATGGTTATGTTAATCTTGATGATTTGCTTGGGTATGTTATTCTTTCTCATTGTTATTTAATAAAGTTAAATATCTTTAAAATATTTTCTAATAAAGTATATGCTAGTATGTGTTATTGGTTTTTCTTTTTATTGTTACAATGATGTTTAAATTATTGGTAAAAAAGGAGCACAAGGATTTTGGAATATGAAACTGTTGAATCTTAGATATGTGGAACTCCAGTTGGGTATGTTATTCTTGCTCACATAGTTATGTTAATCTTGATGATCTGTTTAGGTATGTTATTATTTCTCATTGTTATTTAATAAAGTTAAATATCTTTAAAATATTTGCTAATAAAGTATATGCTAATATGTGTTATTGGTTTTTCTTTTTATTGTTACAGTGATGTTTAAATTATTGGTAGAAAAGGAGCACATGGATTTTGGAAGATGAAACTTCAATAGTTTTGGTATGTCAATTTTGCTTTAATAACAATTTGTTTTATTTATCTAAAATGGTATGTGTACACTTTATTTGAAATATGCAGATATATTTTATTTAAAATTTTTAAATTTTAAATTTGAATTTTTATTTTTATTTTTTTATTCCAGGTATGAAGAGATATATCTCAACGATGGTTTAGAGTTGAAGTTTGGAGATAAATGTTAATTACTTCTTAGTTTTTATTAATTTTGATACCAACACCACTTAATGGTGATATCATATTTAGATATTGACATGAAGATTGATCATACTTAGATTATATTATTACCCTATATAAGTTGATGTGTATGTATAGGCATGATGTTATGACATTAAATTAGTGTAATGTAATTTATATATGGAAAGCACTCATTACTAAGAATTGATTAGATTCATGTTATGCATAAGAGATCATGGGTTAGTAACTTCATATTGAATACAAAAGCTTACGTTATTTGATTCATTACTAGTATAGAGTATTCATTATGAATATCCAATGTCATTTGAGTTAACATGTCATATGTTTTTCCTTGGGGCTTCTGTGCAAGCCAAATTGGCATGCACAACAACCATAGGGTTGTTGTGCATGCCAATCTGGCATGCACAGAATTGTTGGGAAGTGGTGTAAAAGGATTGGTAGTCATGGGAGACTAATATCATATGAACCGATATAAGCTAATAATAATAATAATAATATATACTTATATTATTACCCTATATAAGATTATAGGTATGTACAGGCATGATGTTATGACTAGACATAGTGTAATGTAATTTATATATGGAAATCACTCATTACTAAGCAGTGATTGGATTCATCTTATGCATAAGAGATCATGGGTTAGTAACTCCATATTGAACACAAAAGTTTACCTTATTTGATTCATTACTAGTATAGTGTATTAATTATGAATATCCAATGCCATTTGAGTTAACATGTCATATGTTTTTCCTTGGGGCTTCTATGCATGCCAAATTGGCATGCACAGCAGCCATTAACATGTCATATGCTTTTCCCTGGGGCTTTTGTGAATGCCAAATTGGCATGCACAATAGCCATAGGGTTGGTGTGCATGTCAATTTGGCATGCATAGAACTGTTGGGGCATGCACAGAACTTTTGGGAAGTGGTTTAAAAGGATTGGTAATCATGGGAGACTAATATCATATCAACTTATATAAGCTAATTATAATAATAATATAATATACTTATATTATTACCCTATATAAGCTTATGGGTATGTACAAGCATGATGTTATGACTAGACATTAGTGTATTGTAATTTATATATGGAAAGCACTCATTACTAAGCAGTGATTGGATCCATCTTATGCATAAGATATCATGGGTTAGTAACTCTATATTGAACACAAAAGTTTACCATATTTGGTTAATTACTAGTATAGTGTATTCATTATGAATATCCAATGCCATTTGAGTTAACATGTCATATGTTTTTCCTTGGGGCTTCTGTGCATGCCAAATTGGTATGCACATCAGCCATAGGGTTGTTGTGCATGTCAATTTGGCATGCACAAAACTGTTGGGAAGTGGTTTAAAAGGATTGGTAGCCATGGGAGACTAATATCATATGAACTAATATAAGCTAAGTATAATTATAATAATATATATTTATATTATTACCCTATATAAGTTGATGGGTATGTACAGGCATGATGTTATGACTAGACATTAGTGTAATGTAATTTATATATGGAAAGCACTCATTACTAAGCAGTGATTGGATTCATGTTATGAATAAGAGATCATGTGTTAGTAACTCCATATCGAACACAAAAGCTTACCTTATTTGATTCATTGCTAGTGTATTCATTATGAATAGCCAATGTCATTTGAGTTAACATGTCATATGTTTTTCCTTAGGGTTGTTGTGCATGTCAAATTAGCATGCACAACAGCCATAGGGTTGTTTTGAATGCCAATTTGGCATGCACAACAACCCTAAGGCTGTTGTGCATGGCATGCACAGAACTATTGGGAAGTGGTGTAAAAGGATTTGTAGTCATGTGAGACTAATATCATATGAACTGATATTAGCTAATATATAATAATAATAATATATATTTATATTATTACCCTATATAGTTTGATAGGTATGTACATGAATGATGTTATGACTAGACATTAGTGTAATGTAATATATATTGAAAGCACTCATTACTAAGCAGTGATTGGATTCATGTTATGCATAAGAGATCATGGGTTAGTAACTCCATATTGAACATAAAATCTTACCTTATTTGATTCATTACTAGTGTACTCATTATGAATATCTAATGCCATTTGAGTTAACATGTCATATGTTTTTTCTTAGGGTTGTTGTGGCATGCACAGAACTGTTGGGAAGTGGTGTAAAAGGATTGGCACATAACTGTGTCATTTATATTCATGACAACCTGATACAAGACCAATTGAACATATGTCCTTTTAATGAAAGAGCTATATCCACTCAGAAATACTTTTCATACATAGAACTCTGAGTTGTTTTCTTCAACCAAACCTTATTTCTATAAAGAATGCCATTTTGTATTTCGTCCCAAATTGGGATGGTACTTCATTGACAGTTGTAAATTGTTTTAAGATGTCATGTTAAATATGTTGCAATGTTATTCAATCTCTCCTTTTGGTGATGTATTTAGTGTCAATAAGATGGCATTTCTAGTTGTAAATTGTTTTAAGATATCATGTTAAATATGTTGTACTGTTATTCAATATCCCCTTTTGGTGATGTATTTAGTGTCAGTAAGATGGCATTTCTAGTGGTGATTATTATCAGTGGGGCATTTATGTATATCTAAAAAGTGTAATTAGAGTTAATGGCATCTCTTTTGTGATGCCTTTTACTTAAAATAGGCAGCTAAAGGTTCATAGAGAGCTCTATGCTTGAGAAGTATTGGAGGTTTATTGTAACATGTTTAAAGATTAATGAAGTGGTTTATCGTTGACATTAAATGTTTTCGGTATATGTAATAAGTGTTCTACCACTATAAATCTTGGTGCTCTTCTTTCTTGTGTTTTTTTATATTTGTTTTCTTATTTTCACTTGTTTATGCTAAAAGCTAATGGTGAATGTTCATACAAAATTAGATGAATATTGATAAATGAGTGTTTCCCTTGTATTTTCTTCTTATGATTTTCTTATGTTAATGGTGCCTCTTCATAGAAGACTAAAGGAATATTGATAATTGTCTTTTTCACTTAAAATAGACAGCTAAGTGGTTCTTCAAATAGGTGCCTAAGTTATTTGGTAGGTCAGATTTCATTTATTCCTCATCCATCATGTGAAGTGGTCTTCTCACTATAGAGGTTCATAGAGAGCTCTATGCTTGAGAAGTATTGGAGGTTTATTGTAACATGTTTAAA
This sequence comes from Picea mariana, assembly GCA_032191745.1. Taxonomy (NCBI): domain Eukaryota; kingdom Viridiplantae; phylum Streptophyta; class Pinopsida; order Pinales; family Pinaceae; genus Picea; species Picea mariana. The sequence continues at coordinate 11,566 of JASDQU010222029.1, forward strand.
TATTAATGAAGTGGTTCATATTTTACAATAAATGTTTTTCCTATGTATAACAGGGGTTCTACCACTAAAAATCTCGGTGCTCTTCTTTCTTGTGATTTGTTCTTTTCATTTGTTTATGTTAATGGTGAATGTTCATAGAAAATTAGATGAATATTGATAAAAGATTGTGTCCCTTTTATTTTCTTCCTACGATTTTCTTGTGGTTAATGGTGCATCTTCACTAGAGGTGATAAGTGTTTTTTTTTTCACTAGAGGATTATAGTGTGTGTTTTTTTTCACTAGAAGATTAATGAAATGATGTAAAAGGATTGGTAGTCATGGGAGATTAATATCATATGAACTGATATAAGCTAATATAACAAGTGTCGCATGGCAGCGTAGTCCCTGCCATGTTGGAATGGGAATAAATAAGACCGAGTATAGACACGTGGGTAGCAAGTTGAAATACATCTGGTTTCCATGCAGAACAAAAGGTTCTTGGACACAAAAAGAAATAGCATTCTCGAATTAGTTTTCTTTACATACGTTCGTGGAGAGACACAAAAAAATAGTAGTAACGTCTATTATACATACGAAATACATAATTTTATAAAGTAGATATTTAGTTTTATACATACGAAATATGTACATGCACAGAGCCCTCATTCCATACTTAGCCAGTTTTTGGATCGCGGGTTCTCGGGCTGGTGGGCTCAAAATTGGGCCTCTGTTGTTATGTACCCTACAAATAGCATCGAGAGTTCCGCGATATACAAATTGACAAGTGGAATTGCGGACTATAGAAATTTATCACAAATTAATAATGTCTGTTACATATCTCTGGAAATTACATCATTTAAAAGCATACAATAGAATAGTAATAACGTCTGTTACATAGGTTCGTGGAGAAAAACACAAAAAAAATAGCATTCCCAAATTAGTTTGTTTTAAAACAAAGGCTTATTTTATAGAGCATGCACAGAGCCCTTATTCCATACTTAGCCATTTTTTGGATCGCAGGTTTCGGGCTAGCGGACTCAAAATTGGGCCTCTGTTGTTTCGTGCCCTACAAATAGCACCGAGAGTTCTGCGATATACAAATTTACAAGCGGACTTGCGGACTATAGAAATTTATCACAAATTAATAATGTATGTTACATATCTCTAGAAATTACATCATTTAAAAGCATACAATAGAATAGTAAACATTTGTTACATAGGTTCATGGAGAAAAACACAAAAAATTAGCATTCTCGAATTAGCTTTTTTTAAAACAAAGGCTTCTAGACACAAGAAAAATCAAAATTTATCAAAGTATAGGTTCCTGGAGACCCAAAAAGTTAGCATACAATAGAATAGTAACAACGTTGTGCAAGACAAAAAAATTAGCATACAATAGGACACAAAAAATGTAGTAGTCCCGAATTAGTTTTCTTTGGAACAAACAATAAAGGTTCCTGGACACCCAAAATTCAGTATACAATAAAGGCATTCCCGAATCAGTTTTCTTTGAAATTTATCAAAAAATAATAATGTGTGTTACATATTTCTGGAAATTTAAATGCGTTTTTCATATAGACTGGGATTGGGGCTCCCGTGGACCATAAAAAAAATAAGTACAAGAATTAGGAATGTCGAAAGAAGAAGTGCACGATGGTAGAGAGGAAGACCTGAAAAGAAGAAATTGGAAGTTATGAGTCTTTGGTTACAATTTTCTATTTAAAGAGGTCATAACTGGATTGATAAAGAAAGCAAGATGACAGTATAGACTTAAACTGGATTGATAAATAAAACAAGATGTCAGTATAGACTTACTATGAAGCCGATGTGTTTTTGTTGTTGTCGTTGATGGTCAGTGTAAGAACCCTCCTTGTTACGACAACAATGCTGATAACAGGTGCGAATTTTTTTTGTTTTAAAAGTGTGTGCGTGCGTGTAGGAGGGGAAACAGACACACTGGACTCTACGTCGCCACCCGACGACTGACAAGACGCAACCACGACGATCACAACAAGAAGACGCAAGGCACACCACAAGTAACTGCAAGCAAAGAACACCGGGACCAAGGCGCCCCACAATATCTTCAACAATAACGACATACTGGGTTAGGTACCGTACGGACACAGAAGGTAGAATCCATGGTAGTAGGTTTACTATTTCTGCACAGGAAAGCAGGGCGTTTAATCTTAGTCCTCTGCTCCAGAGAGAGAGGAGGTCAGATAAGCTCCTGGCCGACTGCTCAGGCAGAAACTAGTAATCCCCTAAGGTGTGTCGCAAGAGTGGAAACCCTGCCTTTAAAGGGCCCGAGACTCTTGATACGGCACTAGATTCTTGACGCAGGGAAACACACAGACAAATATACTAAGGCTACTGAAGGTGTCTACATCCCTCCCGACACAAGAAGACCACACAATGCAATACCACCAAGTACTACAAAATCAGGGACAATCATGACCTCTACGGGAGATGCAAGTCAGGAGGACTTAAATATCGACCAACCACTATGGAGACCCGAAGACATCAATCAAGATCAATTTCTCCTTTAATTAACATTAACCGACGAAGACCTTATCATAAGGTAAAAACCAATAATCTCAACCCCCATTATTTAGTTATAAGGTCATTTTGCACTAGTTCAAGGACAAGCAATAATCACAAGCGCACTGCATTTTTCTGTTAATCGCCATAATTGAGTGACGATATCATTACCATAAGGGTAAACCCTCGATCATTTACATTCTCCATATTATCTTACCCTTCCTTCCAATTTATTACCATACATTAGAATAACCTTACAAATATTTGCATTGCAATTTAGATCTTATCATTAACACTTCAATTTAAACGAATAATAACCTTGCAATTTAAACATCATCACGAGCATTTCAATTAACAAATATTAACATTGCGATTCAACCATCATCATTAACATTGCGATTCAACCATCATCATTAACATTGCAAATTAAGACAAATATTATCATTGCAGTTTAGCAAGTATTACCATTGCAACTAAGCAGATAGTAATATTGCAGTTTAAGCTTCACCATTAGCATTCAATTTAAATAATATTAACATTGCCATTAACAAGTATAATCATTGCAATTTAGCAAATATCAACAGTTCGATTCAATATCATCTTTAACATCGCAAATTAAAACAAATATCATTATTGCAAATTAGACAAGTATTACCATTGCAGATTAAGCAGTACTCATATTGCAGCTTAAGCATCATCATTAGCATTTCAATTTAACCAAAATTAACGTTGCCATTAAACAAGTATATCATTGCAAATTAAACCAATATTAACATTTCGATTCAACATCATCATTAACATCGCAAATTGAACAAATATTTTTATTGCACATTAGACAAGTATTACTTAACACAACCTCGTAAACATAACATTCTAATGGATCAGGATAAACGTAACATTCTAAATATTCGCTCTGATTTACTAAACAGGAAACCATTATTGTTTTGATTTAATAATTATTGAACTTGGCAAGCTAACCAATGCTTGTAGAAATCATTCTTCTAACCAAGAATTGTAAACCTACCATTCTACGAATCATTCAAAGTTAAAAACGTTGTATTCAATATTGATCTAGATTAATAATCATTAAAAACTTAGGCGGCTAAATAAGCTAGGTAGAATAATGATTTTAGGATTTAGGCTGAATAATATTCTAGACAGAATATACATTTGAATAACCTTTAATAAAAATCCATCATCAGCAAATCAATACCATCCACTCTGTCTGTTCAACATTCGAAAAGATATATGCATTTATTTTTGGCACTACCTGTCGGTTTTAATATAAAAAAAAGATAAATGAGATCTAGGGTTTCGCTGAACTGTCCCGGGTACTGGGCTAACTTTCTAGGTTAAATATTGGGAAACTAAACTATAATAATGAATAGCCACCCTGTAGACGCATCGAATAAACAACAGGCAAGTAATAACCCGGCACTTATTCGATGTGGCAGACATTCCTTAGCTGAGGGTAAGGCGCACAGGTATGGAGCTCTGTCCCATTCTACAAGACCCAAGGGCAATAAATTCGGCCCCATTAATAATGCACAGAGGTAAAACCGCATGCTTACGCAGAGGTGAGAGTAAAGATGGTTAATAGTTGTGCAGTCCGGAGGTTACACAGGGCACTGTCAACACTAGAAAAAGATTTGCCCAGTCTGTCGAACGCACACTAGAAGGTTTTTCCCAATCAATCAAGTATATCTAACTCAATGAAACCACTCAATCAGTCTCTGTAAAGCCAAGTCTACGACAAGTTTAACCCTGGCAGAATTAAAATAACGACATGAACATATGAAGAAAATAAAAACACTTGCAGAATTAAAATAATGACATCAATCAGTCTCTGTAAAGCCAAGTCTATGACAAGTATAACCCTTGCATAATTAAAATAATGACATGAACATCTGAAGAAAATAAAAACACTTCCAGAATTAAAATAAAATAATGACATGAACATAAAATAATAATAATAATAATAAAGTATATCTAACTCATTGAAACCACTCAATCAGTCTCTGTAAAGCCAGGCCTATGACAAGTTTAAAAACACTTCCTTGAAAAATAAAAATAATAAACTTTCTTGAGAAAATAAAAATAATAAACTTTCTTGAGAAAATAAAAATAACCATGTTTGCTTACCAATGGACCTTCCCTTTACAAAACCAGTGACCGTGACAGTCACAGACGAGACATATACACAGTAATCTTAATAGGTAATAGGCTACGCTAGTCATAATTAACAATCCGAGTCATAATTAACAATCCGATACAAGTAAGTTGGAGATATACGATGTCAAAATGTTTTTAATGGGGACAAGCATCTTTAGTGCAATGCTGGTCAAAATATTATACATTAATATCATTATTGGTAATAACATAAATGAAAACAATTAAAGATAATGAATAAATAAATAGCTTATAGCAAAACATACAAGTTCTTCACTATTCCAAGAAAAGGCACATTCAATAGTATAGGAAGTACTTCAGTGTTCCAAAAAGACTGTTACCAGGAAACCAACTTCACGCATACACAGATTTCATGAAAGTAGACCAAAGATCAATTGAAATTGAAATTTTTAATAAAAGGTCAATCAGATGGTAGTATTTTATTAAAAGTTTCAAGAAAATGTTGAGTTGGGAAAGAAACGTGTTTAATTGTCTCTTGAATATATAAAAACGCTGAGAATGAGAACAGGGAGTCGAGTAACAGTTGACTTATCAAAATGTTTCACTATATATCAGAGACGTCAAAATCACAGGTCTCAACAAAGATTTGTAACTAAAGCAATATTTGGAACTAGTTTGAAATTCTCTACCTGGTCAAACCCTCAACAGCGGCAAATCCTAACATTGGTCGGCATACATCCAAAGCCCTAACTGTTAACGCATCTATGAAGACATTTCAATGGAAAACTATGACGTTGAGCAATGAGATGTCATCATTTTTCTCATGTGAATACCAACACGCCCCCGTTAACATGTAAACGCCCAAAATAACATCAGACGCCCCCCCATTAACATTAGAAACGTATGCTAGATTAAAAAGACACCCCTGTGCTATATAATACAGCCTCAGAAATATGGAACGCCCCCATTCATATAAGAAAACGCCCATACCAAATACAGTAACCATACACCCAACCAAATTTTTTTTTAGAAACCATAAACTGAGCCATATAAAACAGAAAACGAAATAACCTTAAGCCCCATACAAATTTACCCAACCCTAAAACTGTATCCGTATAAAAAAAAATGAAATAACCCTAACCCAAAACAATTTACCAATAACCCTAAACTGAACTAATTATAAAAACGGGAATCTTTAGAGTTTAAAGGACAAGGAAAAGACATTTTACATCCATACAATCATAATCTCAGCAGTGAATAACTAAGCACACTACTCTACTAAGTACATGAGCATATCGTTGCCTTGTTTCTTGCCGCAATGAACTCCTGTGCTCCTCGCTGCTTCGTTGCCTTGTTACTTGCCGACCGTCAAGACTGCACCGGTACCTCCCAGCCCAACGCTAGGGGTACTCTGCTTCCCCCTCATCCCCCCGAGCCGCAAAGGGGACACACACAATCCAGACAGTACCTAGCTTCCCAGCTCGCCTCCAAGGCTGAGCTACCACTCAAGTCAGCTGAGAAAATCCCCAACCCCTCACAAGCA
>JASDQU010222030.1:5779-16253 GCA_032191745.1 Picea mariana
CCAATTCAATTTTTTCAATTGCCCTAAAAGATGCCTACACCTATGTCTCTTGAACTTCAAATTTCTGTCGCATTTTGCAAAAAGACAATATTTTCATTTCTTGCGACATTTGCAAATTGCTTTCGATTTAGTTTTCACGACTGAAAGCATGAAAACTCCTCCATCGTTATTTGGATTGTCATGATCTTCTCATTGATATTCTGAAAGGCACTTACCTTTGGTTTGCTATTAATTGGTTGGAATGATTTTCAAACTATGTCCATTTGCCTACTCTTACTTGGATTGCACAACTTGATTTTTAATTGATAAGGCATTGAGCATGTTAAGTTATGGGTTATATTTGATTTCATAAGGGTCATGGTTGATCTTGTTTTATATGATGTCATCCTCACTATTATAAGCCCTTGGCTTACCAATTTCATAAAGTCATTAGTCACAATGTTTTATAAACTTTGATTATACATTATGCAACAAGCGCATGGGTAACATATGAGTCTATTTTCATATTTGAATGGCAATAGTCTGAAGTTATACATGGCGCGCTGTTGAAACATTTGGATTTTTTATTTAATGGATTGAATTATTACAATGGCACATATTAAATTTGGGTTTGATTCTATATTTAATGTTCGTGGTTTCAAACGATACAATGGTGCCTTGGTATCACTATCCATCGTTTAAATCCTTCTGTTAGCTGATTAATTTGGTTTGAATGATGTCATAATTGATTAAATAGTGTTTTACTGGGCCATTAATGTTTTTCATGGAGGTGAACTAACCCACCACCTTCGCACGCGCATATTTATTTGCCTCCCCTTTGAACGCTTGCAGCTGTTATCCCTATCGATTTTTACTCCTGTGTATTGTTGTGTTCAATCCAAACCCTACCATGCACCCACACCATGGCTCCGGTCATAAGGGCTGAACCCAATGGTGGCCAGGCATTATTGATGTTTGATGGTGCTTACAGTGACCTTGAGGAATTCGGATGGCTCTCGTTCATATGAAAGTTTGATGGATTTAACCCTGGTGTGGCTCGACAATTCACGTTAACCTTCGATGGCTGCCGAGACAAGGTTGGGGATGTGAAGTTAGAAATTGACGAGCAATTTCTCAGTCTGGCTACCGGTCTGCCTGCTACTGGACAGAAATGGTCAAAACATTGCAAAGTGGAAGATGTCCCGTGGACATTGCTCTTCCATTCATGAAGAGTGAGCTCCTGTGACAAAGGTTTGCCCGCAAGTATGCTCAAGCAACGCTGGCATGACCTGCTGATGATAACCAAACAATTCATCACCTGCGAGGGCAGGTATGGGTTCGTTTTCTTGTACCACCTTTTGCTACTTATGGTTTTCATGGGATATGAACTTAATATGACTTACTACTTGCATAGGAGTCTATTTAAAATGTCTAAAAGGTACAAATGAAACCAGGCCGATAGCAACCTATTTCATTTAGGGTTAATTAAAATGCTTGTGGTTTGTAAGTTGGGGTTACACCGTGACTCTTGGGATGATTTTCTTAAACGTAATGATTTTGATGGCTCAAGCCCACCACAAGTTGACAAACCTGTGGTGAGCGAGAGAAAGTCAGTACCCCCTGTACCTTATAGTGCTCTGCTACCTACACCCCTACCTGACTCACATGTTGACCTACCCAATTCTTTGACCGAACATATTGAAGTTATTACACCCATGGCTAAAAGGTCTAAGGCCAAACCAACTGCGAATTATAAAGGAAAGAAGAATGTATGGTTAATCTCTTCCATGGAAAGAAACAAACCAAGACCTCCTGTCAACTCTGACCCTATCATGGTGAGTGAAGATTCTGACTCGGAGATTGAACTTTACCTGGCAAGTGAGTATCCCTATTCTGAAGGTCTATGTGACAAAACCTCATACGACTTTGTCAAAAACCTACCACCTTTCTTGCAAAATGATCCTAATTATCCAGGCATCAAAATGCCTTGTGAAACCCCTGGTGACTTGTCAAAACCCCCTCCTACTCTAGCCGAACCAGCTGCCCCACCATGTGATCAGTGTGGCTCATGGTTGGAAAGGTATTACCTCGATGTGCCAATGCTGCAGTCCAAAATTCATGCTCTGGAGGATCAAGTTGCAAGGCTCACCAGCCAGAAGTCAAAGATGCCATCCACTGATAAGAAACAACGAACAACAGGTTCGATTTTGTTTAAGAATGTGGAGTCTGCCATAGCGGTTGTGAACTCAAAGCTGGCATAGTCCGAACAGTCGCACTGGTATGATTACCACCTGTTTATATGATGAACTCACAGCTCTGTGTATAGCGTCGACTTGAAATTGGTTAATAATCATACATTATTGTATATAAGTTTGTTTTGATTAATCGAATTTCGGATTGGTTTTGATTAGATTTAGTTTTGATCTTATTGATCATGATTGGATTTGATTGTTTTAATTTAGTTTGAATTGGATACTCTGTTATTTATTGAAGTTGTTAATATCTTTTCCAAACACAGGCCGTTTCTGGTGTTTCAATTCCAAACACAGTCAATATCGCATTTCGAATTGGTTATATTCTAGATGATATGGTTGGCAATTATGGTTAACTGTTGTGATTTTATGTCTTTTAACCAATTCGAATACCATTATGTTAAGGTGTAACCAAGTTGCGAATAGATGTGAGTCATAACTGTTGTATCCAACTATTCGATTCGCATTGTTTTGTTTGACCGTGTTATCAACTCGATTCATATTACAACAAATATACTATTTAAATTTGATTTGGGAACAAAGTCGATTTTGCCCAGGATTATGATTTGTTTCTATTTTTAACTCAGTTACGATTTGCCCTGATTGTTACTAGGCCTATGATTATTACTCTTGTTAATGGTTATGATCACTATGTGATCCTGTCTGAGGACTGTGTAAATGCTCAACGATTGGAATCTATGGCAAACTTTGATGAATGTTTATCTGGCAATCATCATAACTGTCTTTCCATATTTGATTGAAACGACATGAACCTTATGCATATTGTTACAGCCGTAACAAATCAATTTTGATTGTGTTCAATTATGATTGTATCGATTATGATTGTGTTGTGGTATATCGTATCTTATATGATATGATTCACGCTATATTTCACTTAGATATGAAACAGTCATGTTATGATTTGACCATATTTATGGCGACTAAAAAAACATAGCATTCTTATCCTGTTTTGAATCACTTTTCGATTTGGTTAAATTTGAATGATAAACTCATTGGAATTATACAAATTCGTTTTGAATATTTATTAAAATAAAATTAAATTGAATTTGATTCTTTTGAAAAGATTCTATTTGATTGCTATCTGGTCCTGTATGCTATTTTAGACTAGCTACAGAATCAGATGATTATGTAGCTAAGTCTGTAGGATCAAATTTTTATTATTTCGTTACTGAACTATCTTTCTAATTGGATATTGGTGTTCTATTGCAGGTAAATTCGAATTGCATTTGAGTTTATGAAGCAGTTAGGGGATATTTTCATTTTAGTTGCTTAGTTTAGTTGATTTTGGGATATCTCCCAGATTATGTAAAACAATTTGATATTATCCGCAAGGAAGTTTTACCTTGTGAGAAACTCATATAAACTTATGATTTTTGTAATAATGTTCATCCTCATTCATGGGAGAAAAAGGATATTGAGTTATAATACAGACTGAAGCAGAATTTGGTGTTTTGTCACAGCTTTAGCTTCTCATTATATCAACATTTTGTTTCATGTTGTGTATATCAATTTGTATATGATTTATGACTACTTTAGCTATCTTGATCATGTGCAAATGATATAATTTTAATTACTNTGGTTTCTTCCAAGTGTATAAAAGACATAATAATTGTCTAATTCAGTTTGTGAATGACAGGTTTATCTTCTTCATGAATTGAATTGTTAAATATAAGTTTTTGCATAACAGGTTTCCCATATTGCAGAGATTTATAATCATAAGATTGTTATGATCTTTTATGTCTTGTTTGTCCTATAAACCACTCTAAGAGCAGCACATCCGATCATTTACGAGAAGCTTATGGACTAATTGGTGCGATTTTACTTCCGTCGAACAGCTTTAAAGTTATCATACACAGGATAAACTAGGAGCGCTTCCAGGTCAGTTAATATTTCTTTGTTGTTTTCATTAAGTAGTTTAGATATAAGTCTAGATAGATTTATATTAGATAGTTTAATTGTAGTAATTATATTAGATCGTTTAATTTTAGTAGTTTTATTTCTTTTTCATAAAATATAAAAAAAAAATCAAAAATACATCCTGTTGTCTTAGGGCAGAAAACACATGATTTTTGCAGGTTTTAATGAAATCTATAGGTTGTTTATAGTGTATATTTGTGAATAAGTAATATTGCAACTGGTAATTAGATAGTTGATTTGAGTTATTATAATAGTAATTAGTAGATTGTATATAATAGTTAGAATAGTTATATTTAGTTTTAATTTAATTTAATAGTTTGTTTTAATTAGATTAGTGTGTTAGGTTCTTTTAGTTTTAGTTAGTTTGTTTTAGTTTGTTTTATTAGTTTTAGATAGATTAATTAGTTTAGGTTAGTTTTCTCTTTGGTTTTCTTAGGATCTTAGAGCGGCCAACGGAGCTGTTAAACCCGTCAGGGTGGTTCATTCCAAACGGCTTGGGTTATTTAGACAACCCCGGACCAGTTCCACTCTCTCAGTTGACGGACGGTCAATTTCGCCCATCAACAAGTCTCTATCCCAAGTGATAGAAAATCAGCAAGATCATTGAGACAAACATCCACAAAGTGAATATTAACGCTCTTTGCAGGGTACTTATCTCGGGCCAAAAGGTTTTCATCCCTCAAATCCACCATGAACCCTTTTGCTAACTCAGATCCCCATCCATGATCATCTAGAAGGATAAAAACATGATGAAGAAATCAGATGAGCATGAGATATAACTTGTCTAAGAGCATATCCAATGCTTTGATACTATCATTTTCTTCTTAAATGGATAATAGATGGATTCGTCATATTTGACAATATCAAAACCAATATCATTACAATAACACCTTGAATTACAATAACATTAATGAAACTTTATGCAACTATGTGCAACTATGTGCAACTATGCAACTTTATGCAACTTGACTTTTAAAACTTGACCTTTTACAACTTGAGTTTAACAACTCATTCAACTTTACTCTGATACATGAAAATTCGAATTTCTTCATGCTGGATAGTTGTGTTACATGTGCCAACGCACTAGATCAATACATTTACATCATTTGCAATATCCATAAGACTGCTTATTTCTAGCTTATAGGAATTTTACATTCAACCTAAATTTTGCTTGAGACTTGACATGAGACTTTAGTTACAACTCACCCTTGAATGGGAAATGAATACGAACTAACTCAACATGCGCATCAAATGCATGCATGCAATGCATGTCACGCATGCAATTCATGTCATGCATGCAACATGAAACTATGCAACTTTATGCAACTTATGCAACTTATGCAACTTATGCAACTTTATGCAACTTACGCAACTTATGCAACTTCATGCAACTTTATGCAACTATGTGAAACTATGCAACTTATGCAACTTTATGCAAATTTATGCAACTATGCAACTTTATGCAACTCAACTTTTACACCTTGACCTTTTAAATATTGAGTTTAACAACTCATTAAACTTGACTCTTATACATGGAAATTCAAATTTCTTCATGGTGGATAGTGTTACATGTGACAACACATTAGATCAATACATTTACATAATTTGCAATATCAGGAAGATTGTTTGTTTCTAGCTCATAGGAATTTTACTTTCAACCTAAATTTTGCTTGAGACTTGAATTGAGACTTCAGTTACAACTTTCCCTCGACTTTGCAATGCATGTGAACTAATTTTTCATGCACATGACAGACATGCATTGCATGTCATGCATGCAACATGAAACTATGAAACTTTATGAAAATTTATTTAACTATGCAACTTATGCAGCTTTATGCAACTATGCAACTTATGCAACTTTATGCAACTTATGCAATGTAATGCAACTTTATGCAACTATGTGCAACTATGCAACTTTATGCAACTATGYAGCTTGTGCAACTTTATGCAACTATGAAACTTATGCAACTTGTTGGGGAGAGGTGTCCCACCCATACACATGACCTTTTCTTTTTTTAATATGACTTYCTAAKACATTCATGAATTGATCCAACACTAGCTTAAATATCTCAATTCTTATTGTTGATTCTCTCTATTGTTGATTCTCTCTACATGACTAAGGTATCATCAACAAAATGTGAACAATTTATTTCTTTAAATTAACTAATCTCTAAAATAAGCCTTAAATTGCTAATGCTTTTTCAACATCATCCATCAGGCATATTTCATGGCCACGTACATCCACAAAGTTCTTAAATCCTTTTCCTAAATGGATCCCATTATTTCAACTTTTGAATAAACAAGCCAATCCTTCCAAAAGTTTTTCTTACCAATACCATCTACCATAGTCCCTTTTGTTTTTCTTGTTGGAATTTGAATAGGCCATGATTGTTACAATCAATTTATTGTTTCCATATCTCCTCACAACAAGAACAAACAAACAAACCAAATTCCCTCGATAATATTTGATTGAGGGTTACATAAAATACTTCCTTTCTCAATTGTGGTGCATAGATATATGCATAGACATAAATCAAATCTTGCAGTCACAATATGATTAGTGAAGAAATCTTAAATAGAGAGTAAGATGCTTGAAAGAATGATGGGTGGGTGGGTGTATACAAGGGTTTGTAAGTAGTTAATTTTTGTTACACACTGAGAAGAAACATGAGATTCGGTATTCATGGGAGAGTGAGAGTATTTCTTAATGAATCATATTTGTGAATCAAGAGATTGTTGTCGCCTTCTAAAAATGTATGTTAACTATTTCTCTCATTTGATGGAGTAGTCCAGGTACAACCAAATATTTATTTGTCAGATCTGTGCTCCTCGAGGGAGGTAAGTTCAAGAATACTAGAGGATAGTGAGGCATATAGTAGGCCTAAAAGAGGGAGATCAACTAGATTTCAAAAAATTAGAAGAAAATTCCATAAACGAATGGAATTTTTTCTCACGGAAGAGGGGTCATGTTCTTATGATGATGACACCATAGGAAACATCGAGGTTCCCTTGAGATATGAACATCTAGTGAAACAATGGGTGCCCAAGGATCTTCCTCATCTAAACACAGATTTTTGTGTGAACGAGAGGATATTTCAGATTGCAGCATCATCATTACACGGTTTGGGGTTGTTTTGCATGGGTGGGATAAAGGTGGGTTATATGTCGAACCCTACTACAATTACAAATATTAGATCTGGCTGGTCCAATATACATGCAGTATGTGCATATACAGAGTTTTTGCAAATTATTTACAACTAAAAGACAATAATAAAAATAAAGGATTGAGTATGTAATTGATGGAAGGCCAAAAGAATCAAGGAATATTGCAGTCTTTACAAATAGTACACAGCCTAGGTCTATAAATAAACAACCCAATTGCATATTTGAGGTGTGTGAAGGAAACCGTGTTTTTGTGTGTGCCATAAAATTAATAGTTGTAGGGAAGAGTTGTTGATAAATTAAAATTTGAATCGAATACATACAAACGTTGTTACTATGGGAGTGGTAAATATAACATTTCACCAAACCTGTAATTAATGAATTTAATAAATTATGTTTTTTTAATTAATTTTTTTTGTTAATGTTTCATTTCTATATAAGCAATATAAGGAATGTGTTTCATTAAATAACACCATCTTCTAGGTAGCAGGTATGCCTCATTTTTAATTATGTTTTTCCGAGAGTTTATTCGTTTCATTTCAATATTAATTGTTTCAATATTTTTGTTGCAGGTTGTTGATCGAGGAAAGTCTCCGATGGATGAGATGATTCCATTGTCCAGGAAGCAAGTATACCCCATTGTAAATTGTACAAATTAAACATAAGCAATGTGTTTTTAAATTATTATTTTTCAAGAGTCTATTGGTTTCATTTAGATATTAATGTTTTCAATGTTTTTGTTGTAGTTTGCACTTGATTGGAGCAAGTCCCCAATAGATCAGAGGACACCATCCTTGACCTAGCTGGTATAACCCATACTAATTGTACAAATTAAATATGTTGTATTATTACATTTTTTTGATGAGTCTATTGGTTTCATATATTTCGATATTGGTTTTTTCGATATTAATGTTTTCTATATTTTTGTCACGGGATATGTATGTATCCATTAATAGATAAATTCATAGAAATGGATGTGGATGTGCTAATGTGTGATGATGACATCACATCATCGCTTAACCCCTTTGATATGTTAAATAAGTTCATAAAAAAAATGTGGATATCCTTCGTTTGGTATTCATTTAGCCACAAACAGAAGAGATTAGAGAAAAGATTGATCATTTGACGAGGAGAGCTTAGTCATTGAATGTAAGATATGGAATATTTAATTAGAAGATGAATTCATTTATGGTTTTATATTTTATACTCATATATGTCATGAACTAAAATATTGTTTTTTTTTCTTATAGAAGTATTTGAATCCACATAATCTTGGTGAGGGGAATGTTGCTACTATTGATGCTACTAATGATTCTTCGCATCATGTGCATATAACCCCATGTGCATCTGAAAATGTGACATCGGTTTTGAATAAACAGTCATAAACACATAGAAGGACACCTCAGATGGAATATTTGGGTTCACCCTCTACTGCTCGTTGCACAACAGATCATGCAAAACAAGGTCAGGGGGTCGATGCATCAGAGAGTAGTATTGATATTACTCAAGAAAAATTTCTTGGATATTCTCTTGTTATTAGCATGCGAAGAGTATAGATCATATTTTTGGTAGATGAAAATCTCGTTCCCATAAATATAGAGAAGATCCTAGGTATTAGTGGAAATATTTTAACTACTATATATAATCTAATTGAAATTTACTCATAGATCATTCTTTTTAAACTAATGGTGACATGATTGTTTTGCAAGAAATGATGTTTTTTTTTAAACATCTAAATGATTGGTCATTGGAGATATTTGGGCCCACCATCCGCACATGGTGGGATAAACAAAGAAAAAATTTAAATATGAGCTAATTAATTGCTTTATTGGGTGGTTCAGTGTTGAGACCTTAAACTGAGTGGAGGTCCTCAGGAAAGTTGACCAACATATGAATATTGTGAGAGACTAATATAGGGTTCATATAGAAATGAACCCTAGGTATGAGTGCCCTCCAATGATTCCAGTAAGGGAGTGGAAAGCCATGTTGGATGATGGAAGGGAGATGTCTTTAAGAAAATAAGGAAAGATACCCCTGGGCAAAGGAAGGTATGAAATACTTTGAACAAAGTATTTATATGTTTATTACACCTTATTTTTACATGAAATTTGCAACATCTAACATATTTCAAACTTTTTAGGCTGCCAAACACATCAAAGGAAACAAAAGGAAGACTAGAAAAGCATGGCTAGCACAAGCTTGGGCCTAGTGGTTATTCGAATCTGGTGGCATGAATTGTAAGTATCAATAACTCAAATATTGTATCCAAATAACAAACTACATATAAATTGTTTTTTATTTCACCATAAAAGATAAATTGATGATCTTATGCAAAATTGCAGGCCGATCGGTTCAACGAAGTGCCAACGGAGGACAACTTGAGGCTTGTCTTCAGGCATGGCTTTGCAGCTATTGTTGACCACCGAAAAATCTTGGGCATTGGGCCAACATAGTCTTCGAGTGATCCACCCTACACACAGGTAAATAAAATCAACAAAGTTTATTTAAGATTGATTACTTGTGCAGTCTATTCATTATTAATTTTGGCCATAAAATATTGAGCCTATTTTTTTTAAGAAGGAAATCCACAATACATATAATGCCCAAGATGGAGAAATACCAACCAATGAAGGTCATGTTGTATAAGATGATCATGCAGAGGGTCATCCTGTACAAGGTGATTAGGTAGCTAGACAAGGATATGAAGTACATGATGTGGCCCCGTAAGGTAAAGAGAACCACTCTAATATCATTTTTATTAATGAAATACCTATAATGATATAAACAAAACATATCAATTTAACATTTATTCATTATTGCAGTAGATCCTTGCAGGAGTACACGGCCCGACAAACAACAAGACAAGTTGCGGAGGCAACCAAAAGAACTGATAAAGATGTTGTAGAAGATGATCACTTGATTTCTGAATTTGTGAAAAGAAACAAGACAAAAAAGAAGTAATTGTAATAACATTATGACATATTATTTTTTAAATACAAACTAATGTCATGAAATACTTTTTACCTATGAATGAATGAATGTTACAAGTACATAATGAATGAATGATTAATGTTTCTTTATGACGAAAAACACATATTTGCACATAAATTCATTTATTTTCAAGTACATGCATTGGGTATGGG
>JASDQU010222032.1:0-11110 GCA_032191745.1 Picea mariana
AATATAATAACAAGCATAATTAAATTGAATTCAAATTCAATAAAAAAAATGATCACAAGTTAACCATGGAAGCATATGGTGAATTACACTATCTTTTGCTACAAATATGCATAACTACATTACATTTGTCTAATTGGAACTTGAGATTTGGATATCACAATCCTCCTCCCAAGTTTCTCTTGCTAGAAAAGTCCATGATATATGACCCCTTTACATGAAGGGAAAATGAGAGTTACACTAATATGAATGTTCATATTTCTCCTTGTCTCTATAACCTCCCATGGTTGTTCATAAACTAATTATAATTCAAAAGAATTAAAATTTTACATATTCATTTAATGTCTTTACAAAGTCAAACTTATCCCTTAGTTTGTACCAAGTTGTGGTTATTTTGAGCGCAAAGTTTACAAAGAAGACTATGGTAATTATGTCCCCTTCCACAAACATTGTCGATTCATATGTGTAATGACTGATAACCTCATTAATATGTATCTAGTGAATTTGTGGAGTATATTTAGAGGCTTATTGGAATCATTTTGAAAATTTGAGTATACAAACTTGTGATGTTGGAACATGGAAGGATGGCCAACTTCATACCAATTTTGTGTAATTGAGATTGTACTACCATGTAGTTCATTTTTGTTTGATCAATCATGTCATCACTAGAGTCATAATAAGGCAATTATGCTCGTGGATGTTTCTAACGATATGTCTCAAAAGTTTTTCCAAATTTCTAATGGGAAGGGATTTTCCAAATGTCTTTTCGAGAGGCAAACTCTTAACTGACACACATTTCTAGCTCCAACATGGATTTTTCCAACATTAATTGCATTTCATTTGGCCCAGTTTTTAACGACAATGGTAGACATTGTTGCCTGCATCATTTTTTTTTATTGATGTTAGGGATTTTCCATATTAAAATTCACCAACCATTGCCAAAATAATAAATGTATGGGGGAGGCGTGAGACGATTTGTTTGATCGTCCTTTAAAAAAAACATCAGAATCAGAGTTTCACACTGCATAAAACTGGGTAAAGATGCTCATGAAACACACATTTCATTAATCAAGAAATTACATACATTTATAGTTGAGAGAGGCAACACCAAACTTAGAACACTCACCTAAAATTATGGATCTGAAACCACTCATTAGCTAAAATCAAGCTCTTGTAAAACTACCCAGGAACAACGCATTTACAATATTCCATTTTAACACCATTCTAGAACTCCTGATTTCAACATTATTCCAACATCCCCCCTTAATGGAGAAATTGGATTTACTACAACAAAGCATAACAAAAATAATACAAATGACATGCCTGCTGGGTATGTCTCAACTAGGCTTACAAACAATAGATGACATGACAATTTTATCTTGACCCTTTTAGCTAATAGATAATGATGGAGCTTCTTCCTTGGCTTGTTGCTCCAAATATTCTTCATCGTGTCTCTGTTCTGCTTCACTTTTTCCTTCTTTGTTGTTACATAGTACTTGTTCTTCTTTTTGCATTTCTTGCTCCAAATCTGAAACACTTGAACTCTCTTTTTCTACTCTATCATCATTCTTGTGTAGTTATTCTTTCTTGATCTTGGTTGTTGACTAATGTTCTTTGTCCTCAAAATTTCTTCAAACACTTGGATCCTGAGTTTCTCTTCAATGCTTGCAAATTCTTCAAAATTATCATAAGTGGGTTGTTTCACTTTGTCATTACATTCATATATGCCATGTTTAGTATATTGTTGCCATATGAGCTCATAGTAATTTCTGATTTCTTCAGGGCTCCAATGCATCAAAATGCCATTGACTTCTTCAGTTTATACATTGTCCATGTTTGTTCGACAACATAGGTATTCCAACAAAGGACGAACACCTTCAGTAACCACTCACACAGCCAGATCAAAGATCAACACACCGATGTTTTGATGTGTTAAAACCCCTACGGGGAAACATCCACGGCCCCAACCAAAACGACCACTTAAAGTTGTTTATTAATGCAAAAGAAAATATTACAGATAGATTTTACAAGAGATTTTCTCACAATCGATCATCGGCAAATGACCCTCCATTCTCTTTAAATAGATATCATGGAACAATTAGGTATTAAGCCATGGATCAATGGCCATTAAGCTCGAGGATAAAATGAACCATCGGATTACTCTATGTCGGGAACATATCGTGATCATCGAATTTCCTAACTACAAATGCATACTAATGCATACTAAAGAAACACACTAAGAAACACACTTTTACCTAACGACACATTAGACCAAGTAGATCTTAACTAACTCCTAAGTGTCTAAATATCCTAACATCCCCTCTTAAGAACAACTTGGGATAGGATTGAAGGATTTACAATAGTGACACAATAGGAGAAGGAAGGAGGCATTAGAGTCTATCCCCCCTTGATGAAAACTTCTTGAACTCCTAACATAGATCGAAGTTGGGAAAACTTTGCTTCTGTAAGAGAATTTGTGGAAAATGTATGGAACATGATATTCTTTAGGGGAAAAGAGCACTTCAATAACTTGATCATGAATGAGATTTTTTATGAAGTGAATGTATAGCTTGATGTGTTTGTTGCACTGATGTTGAACAAGGTATTTGGCGAGCTTGATTGCACTCTGATTGTTGCACCAAAGGTTGGTCAGATGTTGTTTCTGGAATCCAAACTCTGAAAGAATCCGTCGAAGCCATAAGGCTTCCTGACTTGCATTTACTGCTGCTCGGTACTCTACTTCTGTTGAAGAAAGTGCAATATCTTGTTGTTTCTTATAGGCCTAAGTGACAGGTCCTGAACCAAGGCTGAAAACATAACCCGCAGTAGAATTCCGATCATCAAGGTCATCGGACCAATCCGAATCAGTGAAACCAACCAATAAATGAGTCCCCCCTAAACTATAATGTATCCTGAAATGAACTGTACCATGGACATAGCGAAGTATAAGAGGCTACCAACTAACTGATGGTACAAGGTGGCATCAACTTTGGGAGAAGTACATGTGGCAACAAGCTTGACTCTAGACTGGAAGGGAGAAGGGGTTGGTTTACAATCGTCCATGTGAAAGAGATGAAGAAGGTCACAAGGATACTTAGATTGGGAAAGAAAAAATCCTTCATTGGTTTGCAAAACTTGGAGGCCAAGCAAATAGTGCAAAAATCCTAAGTCTGTCATTTCAAATTTCTTCTTAAGGTTGATTTTCACATGGTCTAAAAGTTTTGATTCACTACCAGTAAGGATAAGGTCATCAACATAAAGGACAAGGATTATGAGATGGGTTCCTACTTTCTTGGTATAGACATTAGAATCAGAATGGAATCTAGAGAATCTAGTGGCAATAAGAAAGCTGTCCATTTTGGCATACCAAGCTCGAGGAGCTTTCTTAAGGCGACAAACAAGGCTAGAGTCATTCTGGACATAGCCAGGAGGTTGTTCCATGTAGATTTCTTCTTGCAAATCTCCATGCAAGGAGGTGGATTTAACATCCATTTGATGGACCTCCCATTTATGTGATGCAACAAAGGGAAAGAACAAGGTGGATGGAATTCATTTTGGCTATAGGGGAAAATGTTTCATTATAGTCAATTCCTTCAACTTTGGAAAATCCTTTGGAAACTAACCAAGCCTTATGTCTTTCAACACTTCCATATGATGCATACTTATTTATGTAGACCCATTTACATCTAACAAGTTTTCTTCCTTTTGGAAGAGGTACAATATCTCAATTATTATTTTCCATTAAATAATTATACTCTTCATTCATTGTTGTATCCCAATATGGAAGACCTGAAGCTTTTGCAAATGTCTTTGGATCATGAGTCTCTGAAACTTGAGCCAAAAGAGAAGAGGCTCGCTGGAACTGTGAATGTGTCTGATCTTGATATGAAGGATCACCGAAAATATCACCAACTACTTCTTGTGTTGAACGAACCCATCTAGGAAGCAATGGAGCCGGAGTTGGTGTTGGTTCAGGTTCAAAGGAATCATCTGGAGGAAGTTGAGAAGGCGGAGGTGGATTTTCATCCTCACTGTCATCATCTAAAGAAGAAACCAGAACAAAAGAAGGTACAAACACTGAAGATGGATCATAGGCCGAAGAAGGCACACATGTTGAATTAGGCTCGTATGCCAAAGAAGGCACAAATGTCGAATGTTGTCCCTTAACCAAGTTTTGAGGATCCTTGGTCATGTTTGACCTAATATTGAGACTTCGACAGGCTGTCGAAGGTGGAGTGCAAGGCAAAGCAGAGATCACGATATCTCGGCCCATTTTTAGGGATTTTGGGGTTTTGGGCTTATGTAACGAGAATGGGAATGTTGGCCCATGGGTTTACCCATGCTTAGGCCCCCTTTTGTAATGTATAAATAGAAGTCTAGGTGATGTAAGAAGAAGGCAGAGAAGGAGTGCTATTCTAAGTGCAAGTGATTGTAAGAGGCTTTGTGCGTATTGTATGTTGAGACTTGCAGAGCTAAGTGCAAGCCATCTGTAGTGCTTTGCGGGCAGACTGTGTAAGGCTTTGTGCTTAGACCTAACTCAGGGAAGGAGGATCTGGAGAGGTGCATAGATATCTTGTCCTCTGCGGAGTTGGTTTTGAGGCTTTGTGCATGTAAGAATATTGAAAGAAGCTAATAAAGAAGACGAAGAGTTGGTGGACGTAGCCCCAGGGTGGGGGTGAACCACATATATCCTGTGTTGTGATTGTTATGTTCTTTATGGTTATTCTCTTATCTATGTGATTAAATGCTTAGTGCTCTAATATATGCTTGGAAGCATCTAATATGGTAGCTTAGTGTTGAATAATGTGAATGAATGCTAGATATGATCTATGTTGGTATGCTTAGTGCTCGAGTCTATTGAATCTATGTGAATACCGTGCTGATATTTTATTAGGGTTTAGCTACGTTGTAAGCTAAAATACTGAATATTGATGAATCATAACTGCTAATTGCTCTATTAAGGTGTTACAATCACATATTTGTGTCCCAGCTAAGGTTGTAGACATCTGAGTCCTGCAGCCACCCCTGCCTCTACCTTGGGTGAGACTTCATCTTCTTCGCAGGTGTTTCCGAAAGGGTCGGTAGTTAGGGTTTTGTTGGTGTGTTGTTGTAGCGTTGAACCCCAGGTCTACCCCTGTGCCAACAAATGGTTCCATTGTCGAGACCTGAAATTGTGATTGTTGGGAACTAAAGAAAAGAAAGCTCCATGCATAGATCTGTTGCTCTGTGCTAAGAAGAAAAGTCAAATCTGAAGAAAAAGAGGTAAGACCTGAAAGTTTTGTGCTTTGATAAAAGAAGTTTTTGTTAAAGAGATAAGATCCTAAAGATTTTTTCTCTGATAAAGGTAAGAACAGTAAAAAGTCTTGATTGAAAAGGTAAGATAAGTGGAAATTTTTGTTGCAAAAGTATGGATCTAGGTATGCTTGATAAATTTTACCCTAGCTTGAAAAATAGGGCCCAGCTAGAAGAAAAAAGATTTGATATGAGTAGATTTGATAAGAATAGTGAAAGATATGTTATTCCTATGCATAGAAAGAATGTTTGGACTAACAAATGGATGCAGGATCCTAGAAAGAATTTTTTGTAGGTTAGCTACTATGATCCTAGTGCATAGTACATGAAAGGCTGGGGATCCTTTCAAAGAAAAATAAGACTAAGCCTTTGTTACAGTTACAAAAGACCGGTACATATTGCTAAGGAATGTCCTGGTAGAAGACCTAGTTGTCTTTGTTGTAAAGCTATGGATCATGAAGTTTTAGATTGTCCTAGAATGATTGCTAAGCTTGACAGAACGAATATGAGACAAGACTACCCTAAGGAAGGTCAAGACACTGAGACCATGGCAGGACCCCAGAAAAAATCAGAGGATGTATTGCTACAAATGAAAGAAACCCTAAATGATCACCGAAATATCATCTTATCAGAGATCTTCAAAGAAAAAGAATGCATAGAAACAAGAATAGGAGACTTCGACATTGACTGTGTTCTGGATGAAGAAACACAGGTGAATTTCATGACAGAAAGAACTTGGGAAACTTTAGGAAAGCCTCCTATGATTCCTTCATTGGGAGGAATAGGCTTATTTAGAGGAAAGTTGATAAACCTATGTGGAAGACTCACCTAGACATCTATGAGTTCTCATGGAACTTCGACAGAGGAAGATTTTGAGACTGTTAAATATATTGAGAACAACACCCCATTTTCTATATTACTAGGAAAACCTTAGATTGAAAAGGATTAGGCCAGAAGAAAAGAATAGGAAGTATTAGAGCAGAAAAATCAAGAATTAAAAGATTTCATGACTAGGAGGATATCACACTTGATTGAAGAACAGGAGAACAGATCAAAGCTACTTAGAACCAGAAACTTGGATGTCGAAGTTGAAAGAACACAAGAAGATTCACAGAAAACTGAAGCACCTACCCTAGATAAAGAAGACGTATTACTCTCCGACCCTATGAAATAATCTCAATAGCGTGAAGTTACTATGCCAAAAGGAGATAAGAATCAGAATGGAAAGAGGAATATCAAGACGAAGATCACCAAGAAGAAGGCTAGAAAACTCAGTAAGAAGAAAGCAAAGTTCGAAAAGTTACAGAAGGTTCTAGAGGGAACTTCGCAGAAGGAAAATTTGCAAAACTGGAACTTCGTCGGGATATCAGAACAATGCCACATGGCACTTCGCCATGGTGAAGCAATATAGATGTTGGAAACATTATAACTGTTAGACCGACACCCCGAACGGTTAGAATGACATTTATGGCCAAAAATCTCGCCACCAGACTGTTGAGACAGCGCTGCAACGGATAGAACTGCATTTATGAAGACCTCTCATCCGTTGGAGAGGTCCGTTACATCGTGTCTACTTATTCCGTCAATTGTTGCACCAAGAACAATTTTGCGAATTGTATCCAAGCCAACTCATTTATACCATGTTGTGTTTATTGAGATCGACATCTATTCCATTGCATTACGCACTCATTCATCCACCTGAGTTATCTTATCTAAGCATGCATGTCAAACAAGCTCAGTGTTGCAGATAAATTCATCGAAGAAGTTCTCATTGATCTCATCACCGAGAAAGTAATGTCTACAGGTATTCAAAAATCATCCACAAGAGGAGTGCAAGCCTCTCTGTTGACTGCTCATGGATTCAGACCATCCCGAGTTGCAGCATAAAAGAGAACCAAGCACAGATATGACCTAGCCAACGCGAAGTTAATCCCAACCATATTTCTCGACTACATCCTGCCTATGGCCGGTGCGGTGAGTCGTGACAGCATCCCGAGGGACTTTGATTACACCCTGGTTATTGCGTACCTCTTGAAGGGGATATGTGTAGTTAGAATGTAGTAGGATAAGATTGTGACATTGAAGTTCAATGACTTCAACCTAGGAGACCGCAAGAACCATAGTATGCTCTCTCCTTACAAATACTTGACCAGGATGAAGGGGAAGAACTTGAAAATAATCCCCCAGCCATGGACTATGAACCTCGCGCAGTCCACTCTCTTGAATGTGATGAAGATTTCACATTTTGGAAGGCACCAGGAAGTTAACGCCTGTGTTAAGCTCTTGCTCTCATGTTACCATGGCGGCTACCTATGGCTAGATCAACGTATCATAGTCGATCTGACGCTGATCCATAGGATCACCGGATTGAGCATGTAGGGACCCGACTCGCAAGACTTCTATCTAGGGAAGGCTACAGATCACGCATTAGCACAGAAGATCAAAGACACATATGGCGATGTAGAAAAGGGAATGCGAGGCTACAAGGTAGCTTCCATCCAAAATGGAGCAGTGCACCTGGCCTGTCAGTTGATCACAGGAAATATCGTGAGAAAGAACAGACCTACACAGGTCACAGGATTTGTTGTTGACCTCGCTGGGAAATGTGTAGAAGGTCTTTAGATGAACTGGGTGAAGTACTTGGTCAACCAGTTGGAATTAGACTGTCCCGAAGCTCAGGATCAGGGCTATGAGTTCCACTTTAGCTGGCTCCTGATCCTCATCGCATTTACCACTCGGGAGATGATGGAAGGTGCAACCTTCCAGGACATTGAGCCGTTCGAGTCGCTTGCTGCGAAGTTGACCACACTCTAGTACTCGAGTGATATGGGAAAATATTGGCATTCAAACGTGGTCTTTCATACGTACTATCTCCAGTTGAGGAGGGCCATCAAAGTTGTACCTCGCATGATGCCAAACACCCTGCATCGGTTCTGACCCCTCATGAAGTTTCGTGCAGATCAACACTTCATCTATATCACTACGCAAGCAGATGAGCATAAAGAGGAGCTTCAGTCATAGTACAAGCTCACAGAGGAGGACCTCGAGGAGATAACTAAAGACTGGTCAGCAGCCCTCCTTATCCCTACTGACCCTGCAGAGATGTTTGATCCCAAACTTGACAGCTCGGAGGCCGCTCACAAAGAACATGACACACCTGGAACAAGCAAAAGGAAGAATACTAAAGAAGTCCAAGACTTGAGCAGCGCATCAGAAGAAACTGCCTTAGTATCACCTAGCCAAGGGGGTGATGATGAAGTAGAAGAGACAAATGACAAAGAATACCAGTAGAAGCAAGGAAAAGTAACACTGCCTAGGGATCCTGTTGATGAGATTGATCCCTTGAAGAAAAGGAAGGTTTCTCCCACAAAACCCACTTCCCAAAAGAAATCCAGAGCCAACTTGACTAAGATGTAAACTGTGCTCACTGTAGATGACTTTGACTTCATCATTGCAGCTGTAGCAGATGCCTCGTAGGACATCTTACAGAAACATAAAGCCAAGAAGGAGGAGATGTATGATAGATTCGAGGTTGAACTCAGAGGGTTGCAATAGGCCCTTCAATCCAAAAACACAGTCTCTACTGCGCCCCCGCCATTAGAAGAACGAGAGTTGGCAGATGAGCCTGCCCAACTCCGAAGACTAGCTGATGTGACCGAAGCTCGCCTTCATCGAGCACAAGCTGAGAAATACCAGGCCACAATGGCCCTGAAACAAGCCCAGGAATAAATGGTAGAGAAACATTGGGTTGCACAAAAGGAGAAGGATGTCCTTCAAGCCAATTTTGAAGAAGAGAGGGCGTAGATCAAGCAAGAAAAAGAAAAATTGATCGTAGAACAACTTGGAGTCAAAGAAGCAGTCAACAGAGCACTTCACTATGTGATGGGCTTAGAGCCAAAGGCAGAAGACTGAGTAGAGAATCAAGTAGCACAGCTCACGAAATCTATCCAACAACTACAACAACGAATAACAGAATTAGAGCTACGAACAATGCCCAACACTCCATAGGATGTGCGAGATCAAAGAGAAGCAACTGCCCGAAGCGCAGTTGAAATAATTAAGGCCCTCACCATGGCATGCAAACAACTAAGTGATCACAGTGCCCAGACTTATGAGCGACTCACTGAGGATCCTGAATTGAAGGCACTGGAGTCACATCTCCAAGAGGAAAAGCAACAAGTAGAAATAATACAGGCGCAGTTGAAGCCCCTGTTAGTCGTTGAGAGGATGAAGCGATCCTAAGAACAGCGCATTGCTCAACAGTAGGTACACACCATTCAGAGAAAATGCATGGAAGTGACTCAAAGGCTCCAACCTATACAGGATGAGGCTTGCCAATTGTTCGCAGAGATTGAAGGCCGAGGAGCAGAACTGGAGAAAATCGTCACTGCAGCTGAACTGCGCTTAGAGGGACCTGTCAATGAAGCAGTTATCCAAGAGTTCGTCGAGCAGGAGGCCATGGAACAACAATAGGTCAAAGCAGCTCGAGCCAAGCTCGAGGCTTTTGAAGCAGAGCTACCCAGACCAGAGTGACTCCGGATGAGTCACAGGTGAGTGTTGGGGGCCTGTTGGCCCTTGACCAAGTTTTGAGGATACTTGGTCATGTTTGACCTACTTTTGAGACTTCGACAGGCTGTCAAAGGTGGAGTGCAAGGCGAAGCAGAGATACTGGGATCTCGACCCCTTTTTAGGGTTTTTTGGGTTTTGGGCTTATGTAATGGGAATGGGAATATCAGCCCATGGGTTTACCCATGCTTAGACCCCTTTTTGTAATGTATAAATAGAAGTCTAGGCGATGAAAGAAGAAGGAGGAGAAGGAGTGCTATGCTAAGTGCAAGTGATTGTAAGA
Source organism: Picea mariana (assembly GCA_032191745.1). NCBI lineage: Eukaryota > Viridiplantae > Streptophyta > Pinopsida > Pinales > Pinaceae > Picea > Picea mariana. The sequence continues at coordinate 10,139 of JASDQU010222032.1, forward strand.
GGCTTTGTGCATATTGTATGTTGAGACTTGCAGAGCTAAGTGCAAGTCATATGTAGTTCTTTGTGTCCAGATTGTGTAAGGCTCTGTTCTTGGACCTAACTCGAGGAAGGAGGATCTGATGAGGTGCGCAAATATCCTATCCTCTGTGGAGTTTCTTTTGAGGCTTTGTACATGTAAGAAGATTGAAAGAAGCTAATAAAGAAGATGAAGAGTTGGTGGACGTAGCCCAAGGGTGGGGGTGAACCATGTATATCCTGTGTTGTGATTGTTATGTGCTTTATGGTTATTCTCTTATCTATGTGATTGAATGCTTATTGCTCTAATATATGCTTAGAGGGATCTAATATGGTAGCTTAGTGTTGAATAATGTGAATGAATGCTAGATTTGATCTATGTTGCTATGCTTAGTGCTTAAGTCTATTGAATCTATGTGAATACTACGTTGATCTTTTAATAGGGTTTAGCTGTGTTGTAAGCTAAAAGACTGAATATTGATGAATCATAACTGCTAAGTGCTCTGTTAAGGTGTTACAGTCACAGATCTGTGTCCCATCTAAGGTTGCAGACATCTGAGTCCTGCAACCACCCATGCCTCTACCTCGGATGAGACTTCATCTGCTTTGCAGGTGTTGCCAAAAGGGCCGATAGTTAGGGTTTTGTTGGTTCGTTGTTGTAGTGTTGAACCCCGGGTCTGCCCTTGTGCCAACATCGAATTAGGCTCACAGGCCAAGAGATTTTCATCAAATTTAACATCTCTTCTAATAATAATTTCATTACAATGTGGTTGAAGAAGTCTATAACCTTTGACATCTTCAGAATAACCAACAAATATGCACTTCTCAGATTTAGGCTGCAATGCTTTCCTTTTCTCATCAGGAATGTGAGCCCATGTTGTGCTGCCAAATTCATAGAAGGGACTTACATCTGGTTTAATTTTAGTCCAAGCTTCTTCCAGTGTTATATTTTTAAGAG
>JASDQU010222033.1:0-10483 GCA_032191745.1 Picea mariana
TTAGATTAGGAATAGAAATACATTTGATTAACTCAGAATTGTTTCCATTTGATTAATTAGACAAGATATGATTAGTTTTAAGGTAATCATTAGGATTCAGTTTATAAGAGTAAGTTTATGTTTTCTTCTCAGAATAACCTTTAGGTAGGAGTTAAAATCTTACCAGCACATATAGTGTTGCATCTCTAAGTTCACTTACCCTAGTTTGACAATTTAGTGTTTTCAGGTAATTAAAATATTTAACAAATATTGTATCGCATCAGTCAAGAAGTGCCACCCGTGTCAGATCTTCTCTCGAAAGATGAGGGCACATCCCACTCCCATGTTTCTTATCATCATAGTTGGTCCCTTCACCAAGTAGGGGATTGATTACACTACATGCAACCCTCCTTCAAAAAGGGGGCATCGTTACATCATTGTAGCCGTTGACTACTTCACAAAGTGGGTCGAAGCTATGCCAACGTTTAAAGATGATGGAGATACTGCAACTCTCTTTTTGTTTAACCAGATTATAGCAAGGTTTAGCATCCCGAGAGAGATTGTCACTGACCATGGCAGTCACTTTCAGAACCAAATGATGACTGAGTTAACATCAAAACTTGGGTTGTGGCAAGAACACTTGTTTCCCTACTACTCTCAAGCAAATGGTCAGGTGGAAGATGTTAATAAATGTCTTAAGACCATCCTACAATGAACGATCAATTCAGCCAAGTCAAATTGGCATTTGATGTTATACTCGACATTATGGGCCTACCGAATGTCTGTTAAGACTGCAACCAATTTCTCACCTTTTCAACTCGTTTATGGGCTGGAAACAATCTTGCCCATAGAAAAACAGATTCCATCTTTAAAGTTGGCAATACAGTTATTTCCAGACACTTCACCGCTTGAAGAGCATTTATTATATCTTGAATAGCTCAATGAGAAGCATCGTGATGCGGCCTTAGCTAACGAAGCTCACAAACAAAAATTCAAGTGCCAGTATGATCAGTCTGTTCGTCCTCAGGTTTTCTCGGAAGGCAACATTGTCCTAGTCTATGGCCAAGATAAGGACCCCCTAGGGGTAGGCAAGTTTAAACCCATGTGGTTCAGACCTTTCATCAGAAAAGAGGTTCTAAAAAAGGGTGCTTTCTGGTATATTTTGAGGGAAATGATTTGGTAGAGCCTAGAAATGGGCTCTACCTCAAGAAGTATTACTCCTAGGTAGGTCACCTTGGGTAACTTTTTGTAACGTAAGGTATAGTCTTTGTACTATTATTTTTTGGTTTCTTTTGGTTTTATGGACGTGTCGTATTTTTATGTTATCTTTTATCACTGTGGCAGATTTCAAGTGAATCATAGGTGTTAATTGGATATGCAGATGGCGCTGGCCGGAACACTCGGAGGCTTGCCTCCGTAGCTTGGGTAATTTTCACACCTCAGGGCCAGTTATTATCTTCAGGAGGTATATGTTTAGGCGACACCACAAACAATGTCACCTAATACAATGCAGTTATTGAGTTGCTTCATGACGCTTTGTCATTTGGTATCTCTCACCTCCGGGTCTATTTAGACGTTTAGCTGGTTGTGTCTCAGTTAAATAGAGTCTACTATGTTCATGATCCTACTTTACACCGACAATTCCTTCGGGTACGTCTCTTAGAATGAAGCTTTGATTATATTACATATTTTCATGTTCCTAGGAGATTAAATCAAGTCACAGATACTCTAGCTAATCAAATTTTAGATTGACATCTCGCACACATATAAGAAAGACATACACATGCACATGTAAATACATTTTTAAAGCAAAAATAATCCATAAAGACATAAAAAGACATAAAAATACATATATAACATCAAAATCATCAGAGTACATAGGTGGGTGAAAGCACCTCAAAAATACGACCAGTAATGAGTCATATGGCTTATGCCCTCAAAAAATATACAAGTAGTTCCCTCGGCACGTGAAAAGTCCAACCTAACTAAAGATAGGGCTTGTGGGCCCTGTTGTAATGATCAACGACATTTTCCAAATGCCGAAAAAGCTGGACCCACATCCATGAAGCCCCCACTACGTGAGGATGCATAGATGGTGGCACATCCTCAATCTCTGCCATGGGGACTGTGCGAGTGAGCGAGGTAAAATTTCACTCTACTCATCTCAGAACTCTCTTAGCCTCACCGGCTGGAAGCCCTCCCGCGGCAGTGGGTGTGGCCTCTAGCTGAGGACGTTGCCTGTTCCTCACATAATCCACTGGTCACACTGGCCCCACATCTGCACATAATAGACACATATCTGTCAAATGATATAGTATAAAAAAAATGACATATATAAAAACAACAAAAAAAGAAAGCTTACCCATCTCTCCTCGCTGCTCTCCGGGAGGTACCGACACCTCAGGATCTCTAGAGAAGTCGATCCTGGCATAAGGGTAGTCCTCTATGATTGGGATCTGTCATGAACACCAAGCAAAAAAGTTGTCATCAAAGGCCTCAATGGTCCTTCCCCCCCCTATCGCGGCAGCAGGACCGCCCATCTGCATAACGTGGGAAGAGAGGCCTGGTGCCCTCGTACCACCTCTCGAGGGCTAAAACTAGGCACTCTTTCAAAGAAGAAAGAGCAAAGAATCATTCCAAACCCAAAGTTCCTCTGATTCCGCAACCAACAATCTATTAGCTGCCTCTTCATACAGTCTAGTAATGTGGTGCTCCAATAAAAAAATTGTGCATTTAAGCACTGAATTTCATAATTCCTTTGTGCACGAGAAGCCTGATGCAAAGCTGCAGACCCAGTAATTTGCCCGATGAGCAACACTATCACTTGCAGTGATAAGTCTAAAATCTTTCTTATCGATACTTGCGAGCTTGTTCTGTCTATACCCACCTCACAATGGAGCCCAATCAACTCCGAGATGTTGTGAGGCCCAGAGGGAAAAGTATGAAAATTGACTGGTTCCCCTCTCCTAGGGAGTCTAGTCAGAAAGTATATGTCTTCTGTCGTTGGAACCAATGACTGCTCCTCTAGCATAAAGACCTCTGTGTCAGGATGCCAATAATCGACCAAGGCATTCAATAGCCTCAATTGTGCTCGCATGAAAGGACATAGAAAAAATTTCAACAACCCAAATTGCATCAATGTAGCAACAACATTGGGGTCCTCCCCAACCAATGCACTAATCTCCTCATGCTCTCTTTACCTCCAGTGAACATACATCCTGCAAAAACCCATTTCAGGAGGGATTAACTCTTTCTTTTTTAATTTTTTAACATTAAATGAAGGGTCCACGCAGGATGTAATGCTGACAGTAGTGTGTACACACGTGCATTTTTTCCTTTGCCCGCGTGTACTTAGGGCCGACCTTTTAAAAGGTCAACGCCCCTCAAAAAACTAGATTTAAATACATAAAAAAAGATTTAGAATGCAAGAGTGGGTAATAAGTACTTACTTGGTCCAAGCGGATGGTCGTTTCGTCCATTGAAGCTCCTGGAATCAACTCTTTTCACAAAGGGGTAGTTTTGGCTTTTAGTCAATTTCTCAATTAGCAATGGTGATAATGAGCTGCTAGCTTCTATTTATAGGCTTTTTGGCCTCCTTTTGTCATTTTTTAGACCCTTTTGTCATTTTTTCTGAACTAAAAATCATTTAGCATGGCTCAGGAGTTTTCTTTGGATCGTCATGAGAAGTGTTACTTTGGGCATTTGGAAACTTTTTGGAGATTTGGGTCGTTTTGAAGGTCCTTTGGTAAAAAATCATTTTTTCAACTCGTTGCATTTAAGTTAGGATTCCACCTCTACTTCTTACATCTTGTTGTCTTTTCCGCTTTTCCATAGGATTGATCCCACCGAATTGCAAGACGAAACCATCATTGCTACTTTAGAAGTGTCGTCATTTATTGGTAGAGCCTACCCTAACATGGATGCCCTAGGTAGATCCTGGTTGCATTTTGGTGTCCATGCTATCACTAACGACTATCGGCTCGGTAGTCCTTATTAGTTTTTTCTGATTATGAGTTTGAGCCTCATCTGCATGATTCCTTATCACTCTTGACCTCACCCTCGGGACTCCCAAAACATAACGGGTCTTCTTTTAATCCCTTTTTAGACCCTCTAAACATGAAAATATCGTCGAGCGATCTTGTTGTCTTTCACGCTTGTTAAACTGAAATTTGAAGGCACGTTTGTTTGATGGTAGTTTACCCCTTTTTCGGTCCAGATGGTCAACTGTACAAACAAAGGTATACTCTAGGAGCCTCGGTTCTCTAGAAGAGTACTCTCAGGTATAATTTTAACCCTTTTTCGGGCCTGAGGGACTAAATTTACGAAAAAGGAACCCCCACGGAGTCCATAGTTAAGCTCTTTTCAGACTCCCTAAAATTGAAAAGATCACTGAGTGAACTTATTCTTTCACACTCATTAAAATGGTCCAAAAGAACATTCCTGATGGAGTCCATAGTTAATATTTTTCCAGACTCCTTAAAAATGAAAAAGTCGCTGAGTGATCTTGTCTCTATCACACTCGTTAAAATGGTTTTGAATAGACGTTTGGTTGGTGCTAGTTTACCCCTTTTTTCAAGCCGACTAGACTATCTTCGAAAAAGGTACCCCAGCGGAGTCTCCTTTTACGTTTTTTCAGACTCTCTAAATATGAAAAACGCCCGAGATTACCTTCTCTGGGCTCATTAAAATTACATCGAAGGACATTACCATTGTGTGTTTTGTTAACCACGTTTGCACACCTGCATCTTTGGTCTAAATGTCGGCTCCATGTTTCTCTCAACTGAACCATTTGAAGCATGCCTTACACGCAAGCCCTGTAACACTTTCCCTCCGCATCTTGACACCTTTGGCCCCCAGAGGATTTTTCCCAAGTGTCCTTTTCTTGCATATGTCCATTTGCCTTGAGCCTCCCTGTGTTTCGTGTGCTTGGAACTAATATGTTTGTGACACTCGTTACTCCTTTGTAACGTAGCATTCTTTTATTTTTTTTCAAGCCTTCCAACATTATTGAAAAAGACACACACAAAAAAAAATCAAATATACCCCAAAAAGAGGAAGGGAAAAGTATTTTCTTTTTATTGGCAGCACAATGAGTCACCCTTGGACAAAGCACATCCTTCCATTTTTTCGTCAAGACCTGGGATTTAATATGACCTTAGGAAGCTATTCTCGCTACATAGAGCTTTGTCCTCCTCTGTTTGGTTATTATTCCAAACATATGGAGAGTTTGCGTGCCTCCTGCATCATGAACTTATGTCAAAATATCATGTTGCCTGAGTGTTGGGCTCTAAAGATGTATAAAAACAACCTTAATTTAACATTAATTTATCAACCTAAGGATTCGTCTTTTATCTCAAAGAATATCGGCAAAGTCTATGCAGATAGCTCGTAGAGGCTAAAATCGTGTAGTGAAAGCAAATCTGAGTTTATCAACAATCAAGTTCCTCAAACATTCATTAAAGATTCTAGGAATTGAAATCTAAAGCTATGTAATGGAAATGAACTAATTAATCTATTGAATTCATTTTAAGAGCAGTAATTGAATCTAGATAAAGACTTGCAGAAATGACTATTATTATGAATCAAATTGCTGGAAAGAAAAAGGTGAATTACTCTATCTATGGAAAGAAATAGAGACTATAATCTAGTCGAAAAGAGACAACAATCGTATTTCTATTGAAAGGAACAACAACTATATTCTAACGGAAAGGAACAACAAATGTAAACTAAGTAAAAGGAACAACAAATGTAAACTAAGTGAAAGGAACAACAAACGTGAACTTATGAGGAACTGTCATGCATCAAATCTCAGTAATAGGAATTGGAACAACAATCATCTAATGCTTCAGGGAATGTCTATCTCTTGCAATTGACATAAAATCATCAACCACTTATGCATTCGTTTAACTGTTGTAAAAGAGAATCGAATCACAAAACATAAATTGAACTGATACAATTACAGGTTGAACAATAACTCCTTCAGACTGGGCCCTTGGTCCTTAGAAGCACTACTATTTGAAATTCAGTATATAGAAATGGTAAAACCGCTCGAAGCTTCTATTGATTTCATAGCTGGTACAACATTTTACAAAAGCTGCTAACGCATAACAATTCTAAGTTCTGATTTCTTGGGTGCAATTATTCTACATCTTTTCAAGATCTATTTACCCCTTATATATTACAATAACCTGGGTAAATTAAGCTATCCTGAGGATCGAGAGATCCTCAGGATTGATTTACTATTACAATATAAGAAATTCAATCATCTTCAAAACTGCCTTGCGCCATAAAGTCTTCAACCTCCAATAGCTTGCACATCTTCAAGATTTCCTTTGCTATCTTGGGTTTGACAATATTTAACCAATCCTGTAATAAAACCAGATAATTCCAATCATATTTAGGATCTATGTAATCTAACTTCAATAATAACGCTAAAGAGTATATTATTCATTTTCTATTCTATTTGCTTCTAAATAATTGAAAAGTCAATCAAGATGATATCATGAAATGTGGGAAAAAGGAAGATATTTATACCTTTTTTATAACCTATCATACCCCCAGCTTACTTTCTTGCATGTCCTCATGCAAGCTGAGATCTTACATGTAAAGAAGTAATGCTGTAAGGTGGAAAGGTTGGTTCACCAGGCCTTCTGAACCCATTGCTTCTTTTGAGTTGTCCAAAAGTAGCATCCTCCCTTTTCTTGTTAATTTGATAATCTTTTTGGTAACTTTCTGGATGGAACTAGATGATAGGGGGATTATATCTGCACCCAAGCCAAGCAGGCCCTTCCTCTTGGAGCAATCTAGAATACCTCTCTATTCTGAAGGTAGCTGGAAATAAATTATTGTACCCAAAGGGTTCCCTACTCTTTACTTCACTGGAGGATGCATCCCATCTCAGTTTAGAAGCAGCAAGAGATTCCTCCTTAAGTTCCCTAAAATGAGTAATACCTGAACATATAACCTGTAGATGGATAGGGGTTAAGGAGTCTATGACCCCCCCTCTTTTCATAAAGGTTTTATGTCGCATAATGGCTGGAAAGGACTTTGGAGGTTCTCCCCTAACCCAGAGATCTAACCCAACTTCCCTCTTTAGGAAGGTTTTATGAGCTTTACCCCATCTGACTTGGTTCTGAGTAAATGACAGAAATTCCTGAAACTGTATGTCACCTATGAATGGGCTAGGGTTATCTTCCCTTTTTTCTTCCAGAATGAAATTATGAAAGTACAATTCACACAAAAAGTATTGTACCCTTTCGCCCTGCTCTCTGAAACATGAAATAAACTTAGGTACAGTGGAAAATGAAATAGGTTTTTCTTCTCTGATGGCCTTCACTCTTAATAATAGATATCTTTCCAGCAAGAATAAAGTGTAATTGGTGGCAGGGGCTCTACAATTAATAACATTAGAGTAGACATCACAGATTTCTTTGATTTGCTCCAAAGCTTTTTCTAATTGGGTTTGCACCTTTTTTATCTTCCCTTGGGCTCTGGTGAGCACAACATAGGTCTCACCCTCTATTGTTGTCATGTCCTTCAATTGTTTAACAATCTTTTGATATTCATCCCTAGTGACCATCTTGTCTTGGTGTTGAGCCAATGCTCGTTGGGCTTGTCCCAGCTCTACCTTTAGTTTATCAATGGTGACACCCTGTGCTGCTTGAGATTGGGATGCCTGGTATTCTTCCATAGCGCCCATCTCTTCTCTGGATTGAGTTAATGCTTGCTGTACCTGTGTAAGCTCTGCTTCCATTCTATCCACAATAACACTCTGTTTCTGGGACTGGAGTGCTTGGTGCTCTGCCATAGTCAATAATTCGTTTCTGTTTTGAACCAGGGTTTGTTGAGACTACATCAATTCTTCCTCCAATATCTTGATGGTAGCATTCTACTCAAAGAGTTGAGCTATTTCCTCTAATATCGGGGTGTATGTCTGCACCTTAGTATCAATTGCTTCTATAGCTGTCATATATTCTTATGTTTCTAAAGGAATTGATTCCTCATTCTGAGCTACTGTTTCTTCTACTATTATTTCTTCAGGGTATGTCTGTATCCCTACAGAATTTGTACTGACTGCTTCTTTAGGAAGAGGGTTTCTTCCTTGCACTATGGCCCTTTTGTTCTTCTTTCTTATGTGGGCCTTATTTGCCGGTTCTAGCTATTTCCTCAATTCCTTAATGATTTCCTTGAGTTTAACCACCTTATGCTTTAATACTTCAGCCTTCTTATCCTTTTTCTTCAACAATTTGTTTTCTTTTTTTAACTTTCTAATTTTCTTATGGCTCTTGGCTGATTTTTGTTTATGAGAGGTCTCAAGGTCTTCTTCATTCTAGGTAGCAGATGGTTATTCCTCTGCTCCTTCCAAGTGTTCTGTCTGTCCAAGAGGGCTTCTTGTTTCCAAATGAGGTTCTTCCTGTGCTCTGTCCTCAGGAAAAGACATTTCAATTTCAGGGAAATCTTTAACTGGTTTTGAAGAGGAGGCTTGTTCTGAGAATTTTTCTGGATTATTTGTGCCTCTGTCAATTGAGGTTCCCAAGCTTCACAAAACCTGGGATATTTCTACCTCATAGCTCTTCATAAATTTTTTTGTCAGATGCTCTAATGTCAGTTGGGTGTCTTCCTGATCATTCCTTTGTGAGGTCTATTCTACTTGCCCAATTTCTTGAGCATTCTTGCATGGAGACTGTTCTGTAGAATTCTGAAGTTCTTCAGGCTATTTTGTTGTACCCTAAATTGCTTCAGTTGTTTCCTGAATTCGTCTGCTTCTTCTCCTTGTCTGAATGATGGTTGTAGGGGAAGTTGTTGCTCTCTTCCTCTTTTTTGTTAATGCCCGTGTTTGTGAGGTCTGGGCCTCTGTCATTTGGGTAGGGTCTGCCTCAGCTTCTCTTTGAGGATATGGGATTTCTCTTTGGTCAATAGTCTCCTCTGCCTGTCTATCTTCAATTTCCTGTGGTGGTTCTTCATGGCATAATTCAGGATGCTCTAGTTGTGGAGGTCTATTGGCCTCAATCAGGTTATCCCAGGTCAATTGAGTTTGACTCAGTGCTTTATTTGTTATCAGTTTAAATAATTTGTGGTGATTGATAACAGTAACAGGGTCCTTGGATTTTTGTGTTCTTAAGGAAACCTCATGTAATATGGCATTCAGAAAGAAAGGTAGATTAAGTACTAACCGTTGTTTTAAAGATGCCAACAATTTGAGGTGGAAAGGTCGAATTATGCCATATCGTCCATCAAAAGTGATGCACCACTGAATTATCCCTGCAAGTTCCTTCCATGGTTCTCTAAGGGTACTGGGATTGATACCCTTTCCCTTCTTATCCAATTCTTCCCCAGGGTCTGTGAAAGTTTCCACAGCTTCCCTCAGTGCTGTGTATCTTCCTGTCCACTGAATGCCCATGTTAGGGAGGCCTGTGACCTCTGCTAATATTTTCGGGGTGACTGAGATTTGTATGCCTCCCACCATAGAGTTTTCTCCCTGCAGATTCTGAAAGAATTCATGCGTGACATTCATGTCATATCCCTGCAGATGGTTGAAGTACTTCGTCCACCCCAACTGGTGCAGGATGTCTCTTGCTTGCTCTGTAACCTTTAGTAAAGTTGGCTCCCTGTGCACACCTCTGCCACCCATTTTGTGAAAAAATGTGGATGACTATCGTTCCTAGTAGCAGACTTGGCTAGACCAGCTTGGAGAAAAAATTACCGAAAATAACAAATATTAGAGACAACAAATGTTTACAAATGTGGGTATTTATTACAATCATTACTATTTTTATCGAGAAGCGTGTCAAGTGTCCACTCCCCTCATTAATAGAAAGGTCTACCTTGACCATCAACGTAGGGGAAAGTAATGAGTGTAGGTATTGATGGTGAGAAGTAATGATTGTACTGCCGCCGCCAATGGGAATCAATGATTTATTTTCAAACAACATATTTTAACGGTAATCATTTAAATGTTAATCCTCTTTTGTGGAATTGAAATATACCTATACTCAAAATAATTCTTTAAGGATACATACGCCGAATAAATTAAATCTATATTCATTTAAATAATATCCCACATATCATAATGTTGTTAATTTTTCGTTTCATTGAATACAACCGAAATGATAGCCTCGTTATTGAGTGAAGGAAATCTAGAGATACGCAAAAACTTGGCGTTTAAGGTAAACTTTCATACCACAGGTAGAGCCACTGTTGCCAGCATGCATCCATAGCCTTGACAGGGTTTCCTTTTAACCCTCAGATGAGCCTATATCCTTGATACTTATTTGAATCATCTTTTCCAAAAAACCCATTATCCTGGTTTGGTAGCCAGATGGTGATAATGCCACTCACTAGATTGTAACTTAGGTGAACAAGCCGACTCATGATGAGACCCCTTGTCCTTTAACTAGAAAATGTCAAAGGCCATTGTCCTGGTGTGGTATCCATAGTGGGAATGTCACTTAGGTTATTATCCTATGATCATGGTAGGTTGGCTCGTGATGAGACCCCTTATTCT
>JASDQU010222034.1:0-17755 GCA_032191745.1 Picea mariana
TGGCATTCATACTACATAGTTCATCAATGATTAATCATTCGAGCATCAACCATCTAGATTCTAGATTCTAGATTCTAGAGTCCTCCATGTCATAATCATCACGATTGGCATCACTACCACTGCTCTCTCCTCCATCCTCCTCCTCCTCCCCTATATCCAATGCAATCTGTGCATTTGTTGATGTGGAGGATGACCCCTCAAGAGGATCACCATCATCAAAAGTGACCGACTCTAGCACTAGTTCATTAAGATCCAAGTTAGCTAATGCCAACTCAACACTGTTGTTCAAACCCATATCATCAAGAAACACATCCCACATATTTGTCTTTCCCTTCAACCACTCTTCTCTCTGCTTGTATATAAAACGGAGGTTGGTGTGCACATACACCACTAAGTCACCTGACCCGACGACAAAGAGAAGAGTTCAACATAAGAGTTTATACTTGAGTGAAGGGTACATTTTTACTGGGGTCGTGACAAAAGAGTTCAACAATCAATGCCACCAACATCGAGGTACATAAAGGGCTCGGTTCTCTTGATTAAATGTCAGTTCTATACCCTCATACATGATAGAATCCAGTAGAAACATTGCAATCTTGCCATTCTTGAAATCCTGAAAACTGTTAAATCTGTTGAAATTTGAATGGGACCTAAAATTCTACTTTCTCCATATGAAATCCAATGAGGTTGGAACCACTCTCAAACATCTTGAAACAATTAATGGTAATGTTAAAAATTTAAGTAAAAGTGTTTACTTTAAGAATTTAACATTACCATTAATTACTAGGGTGGGTGAAATGGAGGGGGTGGGGACCTCTTTAAATAGCACTAATAAGGCAAAATAACCCTCAGATGCACACCAAAACACCTCATTCCCCCTTGGAAGCGCGCGGGCCTTCCTCGGAAGCACATGTGAAGCGCCCTCCGAAGCGGACGCTTTGGAAATGGCAGGAAGAGTACTCAAGAGCCCTAAAGCATGCTTCCTAAATTTTCAAGCGCGCTTCAACCCGAGCTTCCTGGCCGCACCCGCCCGGATCGAGCTTCGGAGCTTCGAAGCGGGGGGGGTGGAAGCTTCCGATAACACTAGTTTGCCCACACCCTACATGTGAGTGGCTTTGCCACCCTTGCAATATTGTGCTGGCTAATGCTTAAAATTTCAATTTTTGTAAAGTAAATAAAATTTACCCCGCCTTTGCCCCGTATTCTCTCCCCTTGCCACTTTGTGGATCTTGGGTAATAAGAAAGGGCAAAGGATTGAGTGGTTAGTTTAATTAGGTACTCATTTTCCATTATTGTTTGACCATTAAAATAAAGTTACTTGTGGAGGCTTGAAGCGGTTGAAGTCGAGGACGGTTTCACAGCACTAAGTGTCCTCCTTGTTGAGTGCTCAAGCACTTTGGATTTGATCTGTGGAGCTAGGGGAGAACCTTGTTGTTCTCTTGTTGAGCACCCAGCATTTCCTCTTAGCTAAGGGATAAGGACTCGGGGTAGTCACATAGCCTAGGTTTTGAATATTTCAAATTTAATTCCCCCTAATTCAAAAAGAGACCTAAAATTAATTAAAATCAACCTATTCACTTTTCACAACATTCACATTTCCTTGCAATTTCCATTTCAGCAATTTATTTTCAAGTATTTACGTTCCATTTATTTTTATACAAGTTATTTACATTATTCTTTATTTCTTATTCAAGCATTATTTAATCCTTTGGAAATAATTGTTGATATGTAAAATTATTTTATGAATCATTGTGTGGATAAATTTATTATTTATTTCAAGTTGCAAAGATATATTTCTTGTGAATATATTTCGATAATAAGAATTCTGATAATCTTTAGGCACTTGTCTAAATTGTTGTAAAAGGTTTGCTTGTCATTAAAGAAACTGCATATTGCATGGTTGATTGTCATTGGGTTGGGTCTCCCTAATCAACAAATTAATTACCTCCTAGAACAAATAAAACCTTCACATAGTTTAATAGGGTCTACCCCCCTTGGCTTCCCTAGGAGTGAGCTTGGACGGAAGGAGTCCAGATTGAGGTGACAGTGGGTCTGGATTCAGGTATGTGCCTCCAAGGACACTCCAAGTGGGTTGGAGACTTCTCCACGTTTGTAGGCATGTATTAGGATGGCTACACTCCCCACCTAGGTTCAATCACTGCAAGTGACATGTTGAGCTCATAACAAGTATATTGTTGTAACGATTTCAAGCCCTTTTGTTCACCATCCCTTTGCCATGAAGATTCTAGGGTTTACCATGGGTACCATCCTCGAAATGAGGAAAAGTACTCGGGGGTTTTCCCCAGGCAATGTAATCCGGAAAAAAACAATAAGTCAATGTTACATAGAAGGTTGTATCTAGTATGTGACAAAACTAATATGAAAGTGTTGATTGAACAATGCCACAACTATCCCACTTAGTGGGGCATCTATTTGCTGCAGAAAATAGTTAGAAGGTGGTGAGAAATCTTATAAATGGGAATAGTGAAAATAGATATTAACACAAACAACAGTGGTTGAAGTGACAGACAGACCTTTTTGTCTTTCGGACTAGCTACGAAGTATCGACATGTCTCAGAAAGAATATGCATTGTTTTGAACAAATACACATTGTTATAGCGCAAGTTGTAGGTTGGGAAAAGCCCAACCCAACAATGGAACAAGTGCTACAACTTTGGGAATCCTACACCCAATGTCACCTCGATGTATGTCCCGCACTTGGGGGTGACTAAGGTCACTCCTAGGAAGCGATCTCGGAGACCCTAGGGGGAATGGAAAGGATGAAGTGAAGTGTAAGGAGAAGTCCCCCGGAAGGTCAAGTGATGGAAGAAATGAATGATTGGAACTGATCAGTGGAGAGAGGTAAATGGATATCAAGTGAAAAGATAGTTGTCGATGCACTTGTACCTCCCCAAAACACAACAAAAACACCTTGCAATATTATGTGTTAGTGTGGATCAGCAAGTTAAGCTTGCTGTCCCTAATTTGCAGCAATATATAACAATATATATCATCAAGAAAGAAGTATTATAGTTGTTTAAAAGATTGCTTAAATTCAAGTAAGATATGCTTGAAACAAGTAGATAATGACTAGAGAAATTTCGCAATTTATAGCATGAGAATTTAGCAATTAGTTGTGGGTGTCATAAAGATAGTATGCAGAAGTATTTTTGAAGCATTATGGTTGTAGAAATCTTGTTATAACTACAATAAAACCAGCCACCAAAATCCTCAAAGAAAACACCCAAAAAATGCCTTAAACATGGTAGAACAAGTTAGCAAACTTTTAGCAAATTTTGGCAGTGAAAGCACAAGTTAAGAGGGACTTTATCTTAGGATATCTGCAGTGAAGTTATCAGCCTTATGGCTGTAGCAAACCAAACCCTATATCAGAAATTTTATCCAACAAAAATCACTCGTAATTAGCTCAAAAGGTGTGCCTAGGTTACTAATGGGTGAGGGCAGATTTTTGGGCCTAGTCTAGGGTAACTTTAGGAGCAAATGGGGTTAGTAGGCTAGGATTAGTGCAGCCCTAATGGCTGTAGGTTAGTTTTACTACAGAAGCAAGAAATTGTGGTTGAAAGGGGACGCCCTAGGGGAGGAAAAATCCCCAAGGCATCAAGATCACTATCCCAAAGAGAGATCTTTAAAACTTGAGAATTTCATGTTTACCAAGGAAGCAATTTATTTCTCCAATGCAATAAGTAAATGACTAGTGCCTTTAAAATGGGGAGACTCAACAAAAGAAAGAGCTAGAGGTACTACCTCCTTGGGGGTGTAAACCCTTACTTCCCATGGAAAGTATTTCTAACTAGGGTTTGAGCTAAGAGGGTGTATGCCCTTATACTTCTCTTAGCAAACCCTTGTTAAACCAATAGAATGTAAGCATAAAATGGTGGAGACTATGGTGGGGCTGTATGCCCTTATACTTCCCACCATGCTCTAGAAAAATAACCTTGACTTGAACAATAATGATAGCACAATGTAAAAAAGCTTACCAATTCAAGGAAAAAAACTAAGAAAAACCACCATAAAAGCTAGAAAAAGCCTTCCAAGGCTAGCGCATCACTTCCATCGACCAAATATCCAAGACTTACCCATAAACCAGAGCACAAGAAAATAGAAAGAGCCAAAAGGGCCGAAAATTTCAGATAAGTGCTTCTCCACAAGGGAGAGTTATGTTTTAAATGAGATCTTATGATCTCTATTTATACAAAAATTAGCCAACATGGCTTGTCCACAAAATAAGGAGTAAAACACAAGATTAGGGGTCAGCAACACTAATCTTGCCCCTTAAAACAATAATATTAAACAATTCACTTAAAATTTCATCTTTTGCACAAATTAAACCCTAATTAAGGATGAAGTCACCCCTTTAGGGGACGTTTTGCCACTTTGAGGAGGTCGTTGGTGTTGGAGAAGGATGGAAGGGCCTTCCAAGGCCATGTGTCAAGCATCTAGATGATCTCTTCTTGGTGAAAACCCTCTTCTCCTCAAAACGTCCAAGTGCAGGTGAGTGGCACCTCACCACCAAGCCCAAACCCCCAATACCATGACGTCATGCTCAAAAGTGGGACGTTTTGACCATCCTGGGCAAATCGTTTGGTAGGAAATGGGTAGGCTAGGTCATCCACGTCATCATCAAAGTCGGCCAAGTCATCTCTCTCTTATCTGGCATGCGGGGCCCTGGCATCCAACCAGGGCTTGTAGCCCCATGGAAGCCCAACCTAGGCTTGTTCTCCCAAAACTGTCCACTAGCTAGGTCCTACAAAAACAAATGGACACTCCCTCCAAGGATCTCAAGTCATAACATCATGATATGTGGATCCAATCAATAAACAAGCCATCTAAGCATGTGCATCAAAGATTACCATATCTAACAATTAACAGCTCAAAGACATTATGCAACTTGTCAATCTTAAGTATGGGAGAGTTAATGAGGTGTCCTATTGGGTAGATCTTGCCCTAGGTCAAGGAGAGCCTCCAAGAGGTCCCTCTCTAAGTCATGTAAGGTGTATGAGGTGGATGGGGTCAAGACTCAATGGGAATAGGGCTCATAACATACTAGGGGTTGTAGTGTCTCATTCATGGGTGCCTTTGTAGAGAGTGTGTGGTACCTTCATCCGCAATGCACTTTTTCCAAGCCCATTATTTGCATTTTATCTTTCTTTCTTTACATTTTCTTTAGCACAAGAAGAGGTTGAAGGCCACTACCCTGGCGGGGCCACCACCCTGGCGTGGTGACCAGATGGTGGCAATGTCACCCACAAATGCCTAATAGAAATGAGAAGGTTGGCTTGTGATGAGACCCCCTTTCTCTCAGCCATGCAACTGAGAGTCACTGCCCTAGTTTGGTGACCAAATAATGATAATGTCATACCACTAGATATCCATGGACATGATAGGTTGGCTCGTGATGAGACCTCCTATCCTTCAATCTACCTTTCAGGCATTTCTATGTTATATTATGGGTCCCCTTTTATTCAAAGATAATCGTTTTATTGCTTTCTTGGGTGATCCCTGGGCAAAGCATCTGGAAGGTTCATATATGGCTTTTATCTTTTACCCAACACCAACCCCTCTGGGCCTTTATCCCCTTCTTCCCATAGAATGAGAGACAACCCCTTCTTGGGTCAATACACCCTAAAATCCCAAGAGATAAGGAAATGGAGGGGAATAATGATGGAAAATGTAAGTATGGTCGGGAATGGTACGTTGGCTCATTAAGGGATTTCCCAACAGCAAACCCATTCCCAAAGAAGACCACTTACTAGGGCACAATGTCAACCACCAAGGTGAAGCAGGTAAAAAGGCATAATGTCCAAGCACATATCATGAAATCTAGAGCAATCTAAGATACAACATAATCAAATGGCTTAGGTATTGAAATGATGCTCACCATAATACTGACTTGTACCTCACGGAGCAAGGCCCACTACCTTCCAGAAGCCAACTAGCGTGGTGGATGCCATCTTTAAACCTGTGACCATCTGTGGTGGTGAGTGGATTTTCCATCTGTGCAAAGGGTATTGCTGGTCATGTAGTCTCTTGGCACTCCATATCTGCAACCTGAGGGCCTCGAGACATCATCTCCTTAGTTATCCACAAAATGGGGATAACATCTTGCTCCTACTTGGAAACATGTGCTCGTCATAGAGTGCATGAGAACCCGAGCATCTCCTGGTAGACCTATGCCTATAAGTAAACATCAAACTGTCAAGTGCAGAATGGCCTACTCATCCTTGTTCTCAAATGATCATCATCCATAGCAACTAAACTAGAAAAAGAAAGTTTTGGCATTTTTTCAAAAAATTCTAAACTAAGCATGAAATCATATGTGAGTAGAGTAGAACGAAAATGAGATGCATTTAAACTAGTATGAGCAAAGAATTTGCAAATGCAGAGAATCAAAATGACTTACCTACTTACCTGGGGCCTTGGGGCCCTGAAGATCACGTGTTGGACGATGTTAGGTGAAGTCGTACAACCAGTGCAACCATTTGATCAACTTCTCAAAGTATCTCCCCCTGTGCTTAATCATGTGAAACAACAAAGATAAGTCTAGCACATAGTAATCATGAGGATAAAAAGATATATAATCAATCACGAAATAAAACTCATGGAGATGGGTGGGAGGGAGGAAATATTGCTGAAAAGAAAAACCACAATCTCGATCGTCTTGGAACTCTCGCTTGCAAGCATTGCCACAAGCCTGATCTATCCATCTTTGGAGTGGACTAGATAATGGCTCATCTTGATCCTCACTTAGAAGATCATTTCTCCCTGAAGGCTGAGAAAGGATAAGAGATCCAAAGAAAACCCTACGATTTCCCAAAAACGAGGAAACCTAGTAAGGCACAGACTTAGAGGAAAACTCCTCTGTCGGAGTCGGGAAACGTCTCTTCTTTGTCTGCAAATCCCTGCCCAGAGTCTCAACATGAAAGTACTTTTGTTTGGTAGTATGGACCTTGGATTGCTTTGGGCAGGCCACGACATTGTGTCTATCAAAATATGGGCATGATGATTGAAAATCATCCTGAAAACAATGCGTCAGGTCATCCTCAAATGGATGGAACAAATCTGTTATCATGTCACCATCATCATCCCAAACATCTGAGTCATATATGCATGGAGACCAATCCTTTGTTTGAGGGCTTCCCTCAACGTCATAAATGGGATCTTCGTCAAAGGTGAAAAGGCTCATGTCCCATCCACGTTTTCCAATCTGTAGGAAAGTGCCAATATGTTGATCGACTGCAACTAAGGCCTCTTCCCTTCCAGGATCATGAAATAGGTTTTCATCAATATCCTCAAAAGGGTCATAACTCGTAGTGTTCTCCTCTTGATCTTCATCAGGATCTTCTTGGAAGCTTTCTTCATAAGCACGTTCTTCAAGCATCTCTTCATATGTGAGGGCCTGGTCTTCGGAAGATTCATGCAATAACTCTTTTACGTGGTTCATCAGCTCTTCAGCAGCTCTATTAGCAGCTTTTTCCCTTCCATCTGCAAACATTCCTTCCGTGAGGAATGGCAGAGTCTTGGTTCATTCCAAGGTGCCATAGTCCCATCGACTAGAAGAACACCTCAAAGGAGTTTCCAGGGGAAAGCAAGGCTTATCAAAGGACGAAAAGGGGGAGCAGGGAAAAGATGAGTAAGGGAAAGGTGGAGTCGCCAGACAAACTTTCAAGAAGGTTTGTCAAAGGAAAAGGGGAGGTTCTTGGAGTGGAGTCGCCAGGCAAGCTCGGGATGAAGGCTTTGGGAAAGAGACTTGCCAAAAGTGTCGTTTAGGGCACGAAGAGGATTCAAAATCCTCCCCGACAACGGCACCAAAATGTTATAGCGCAAGTTGTAGGTTGGGCAAAGCCCCACCCAACCACGGAACAAGTGATACAACTTTGGGAATCCTACACCCAATGTCACCTTGATGTAGGTCCAGCACTTGGGGGGTGACTAAGGTCACTCTTGGGAGGCGATCTCGAAGACCCTAGGGGGAATGGAAAGGATGAAGGGAAGTGTAAGGAAAAGTCCCCCGGGAGGTCAAGTGATGGAAGAAATGAATGATTGGAAATGATGAGTCGAGAAAGGAAAATGGATACCAAATGCAAAGATCGATGTCAGTGCACCTGTACCTGCCCGAAACACAAGAAAAACACCTTGCAAAACTATGTGTTAGTGTTGATCAACAAGTTAAGCTTGTTGTCCCTAATTTGCAGCAATATATAACAGTATATATCATCAAGAAAGAAGTATTATAGTTGCTTAAAAGATTGCTTAAAGTCAAGTAAGATATGCTTGAAACAAGTAGAAAATGACTAGAGAAATTTCGCAATTTATAGCATGAGACTTTAGCAATTAGTTGTGGCTGTCGTAAAGATTATATGCAGAAGTATTTTTGCAGCCTTATGGCTGTAGAAATCTTGTTATGACAACAATGAAACCAGCCACCAAAATCCTCAAAGAAAACACCCAAAAAATGCCTTAAACCTAGTAGAACAAGTTAGCAAACGTTTAGCAAATTTTGGCGGTGAAAGCACAAGTTAGGAGCGACTTTATCTTAGGGTTTCTGCAGTGAAGTTATCAGCCTTATGGCTGTAGCAAACCAAACCCTGTATCAGAAATTTTATCCAACAAAAATCACTCGTAATTATCTCAAAAGGTGTGCCTAGGTTAGTAGTGGGTGAGGGCAGATTTTTAGGCCTAGTCTAGGGTTAGTTTAGGAGCAAACGGGGTTAGTAGGCTAGGGTTAGTGCAGCCCTAATGGCTGTAGGTTAGTTTTACTACAGAAGCAAGAAATTGTGGTTGAAAGGGGACGCCCTAGGGGAGGAAAAATCCCCAAGGCATCAAGATCACTATCCCAAAGAGAGCTTTAAAACTTGGGAATTTCACGTTTACCAAGGCAGCAATTTATTTCTCCAATGCAATAAGTAAATGACTAGTGCCTTTAAAATGGGTTAATGGAGTCAAGCAAAAAAAGAGCTAGAGGTACTACCTCCTTGGGGGTGTAAACCCTCTTACTTCCCAAGGCAAGTATCTCTAGCTAGGATTTGAGCTAAGAGGGTGTATGCCCTTATACTTCTCTTAGCAAACCCTTGTTAAACCAATAGAATGTAAGCATCAAATGGTGGAGACTATGGTGGGGGTATTTGCCCTTATACTTCCCACCATGCTCTAGCAAAATAACCTTGACTTGAACAATAATGATAGCATAATGTAGAAAAGCTTACCAATTCAAGGAAAAAAACTAAGAAAAACCACCATAAAAGATAGAAAAATCCTTCCAAGGCTAGCACATCACTTCCATCAACTAAATATCCAAGACTTAGCCATAAACCAAAGCACAAGAGAATAGAAAGAGCCAAGAGGGCTGAAAATTTCAGATAAGTGCTTCTCAACAAGGGAGAGTTATGTTTTAAATGAGATCTTATGATATCTATTTATACAAAAATTAGCCAACATGGCTTGTCCACAAAATAAGGAGTAAAACACAAGATTAGGGGTCAAGATTAGGGGTCAACAACCCTAATCTTGCCCCGATAACACAATAATATTAAACAATTCACTTAAAATTTCATCTTTTGCACAAATTAAACCCTAATTAAGGATGATGTCATCCCTTTAGGGGACGTTTTGCCACTTTGACGAGGTCGTTGGTGTTGGAGAAAGATGGAAGGGCCTCCCAAGGCCATGTGTCAAGCATCTAGATGATCTCTTCTTGGTGAAAACCCTCTTCTCCTCAAAAGGCCCAAGTGCAAGTGAGTGGCACCTCACCACCAAGCCCAAACCCCCAATACCATGACATCATGCTCAAAATAAGGACATTTTGCCCCTCCTGGGAAAATCGTTTGGTAGGAAATGGGTAGGCTAGGTCATCCACGTCATCATCAAAGCCGTCCAAGTCATCTATCTCGCATCTGGCATGCAGGCCCCTGGCATCCAACCTATGGGCTTGTAGCCCCATGGAAGCCCAAGCTAGGCTTGTTCTCCCAAAACTGTCCACCAACTAAGTCCTGCAAAAACAAATGGACACGCCCTCCAAGGATCTCAAGTCATAACATCATGATATGTGGATCCAATAAATAAACAAGCCATCTAAGCATGTGCATCAAAAATTACCATACCAAACAATTAACAGCTCAATGATATTATGCAACTTGTCAAGCTTAAGTTTGGGAGGGTTGACGAGGTGTCCTATTGGGTAAATCTTTCCCTAGGTCAAGGAGAGCCTCCAAGAGGTCCCTCTCTAAGTCATATAAGGTGTATGAGGTGGATGGGATCAGGACTCAATGGGCATAGGGCTCATGACATACTAGGGGTTGTAGTGTCTCATTCATGGGTGCCTTTGTAGAGGGTGTGTGGTACCTTTGTCCGCAATGCACTTTTTCCAAGCCCGTTATTTGCATTTTATATTTCTTTCTTTACATTTTCTTTAGCACAAGGAGAGGTTGAAGGACATTGCCCTGGTGTGGTGACCAAATGGTGGCAATGTCACCCACAAATGCCTAATGGAAATGAGAAGGTTGGCTCATGATGAGACCCCCTTTCTCTCAGCCATGCAACTGAGAGTCACTGCCCTGGTCGGCTCGTGATGAGACCTCCTATCCTTCAATCTACCTTTCAGGCATTTCTTTGTTAGATTATGGGTCCCCTTTTATTCAAAGATAAGTGTTTTATTGCTTTCTTGGGTGATCCCTGGGCGAAGCATCTGGAAGGTTCATATATGGCTTTTATCTTTTACCCAACACCAACCCCTCTGGGCCTTTATCTCCTTCTTCCCATAGAATGAGGGACAACCCCTTCTTGGGTCAATACACCCTAAAATCCCAAGAGATAAGGAAATGGAGGGGAATAATGATGGAAAATGGTAAGTATGGTCAGGAATGGTACAATTCCTCATTAAGGGATTTCCCAGCAGCAAACCCATTCCCAAAGAAGACCACTTACTAGGGCACAATGTCAACCACCAAGGTGAAGCAGGGAAAACGGCATAATGTCCAAGCACATATCATGAAATCTAGAGCAATCTAAGATACAACATAATCAAATGGCTTAGGTATTGAAATGATGCTCACCATAATACTAACTTGTACCTCATGGAGCAAGGCCCACTGCCTTCCGGAAGCCAACTGGCGTGGTGGATGCCATCTGTAAACCTGTGACCATCGGTGGTGGTGAGTGGGTTTTCCATTTGTGCAAAGGGTATTGTTGGTCATGTAGTCTCTCGGCACTCCATATCTGCAACCTAAGGGCCTCGAGACATCATCTCCTTAGTTATCCACAAAATGGGGATAACACACACTATAAGGGGATAGCTTATTGATAGGAAAGTTCCATATTCTGTTTCTGGTAGAAGCCAATCTTAAGAGAATGAAATAGATTGTGCCAACAACACCACACAGGATAGCATCAAC
Organism: Picea mariana; assembly: GCA_032191745.1. Classification (NCBI taxonomy): domain Eukaryota; kingdom Viridiplantae; phylum Streptophyta; class Pinopsida; order Pinales; family Pinaceae; genus Picea; species Picea mariana. Next base: position 11,409 of record JASDQU010222034.1, read on the forward strand.
GGTATGTGCTATCGCATTTCTTACAGGAAAATTGTAATATACCCAAACATATATTACTATTTCTTTAATAATATATGTTTATAGTGTAATTATTAATGGTTGTACATTTCCTTAAAGGCGTGACCATTCAATTCCTACGTGTATAAATACACATACCTTTGTACCTTATGAACATGTCAAGAAATTATTATTATATATATATATATATATATATATATATATATATGGATATATAGATATATAGATATATATATCCATTTATTTTTGGATTGCTCCAAGTGGTATTAGAGTGGTTTTTCTTCGTTGGCCCATGGTATTTCTTACCAACTCCATAAAACAATTTACCAACTCCATAAAAACACTTTACCAACTAAAAGCATTAGCCTACCAATATGATTTTCGAAGAAAACATAGAAAGAATTAACCATAAAATTGATGATCTCCAAACAAGATTTAAACAAGAAAGGTTGAAACTCAAAGAGGCATTGTTTAAAGAATTGCATGAAGAAATTAACTATCTAAATTTTTGCATGTGGAGTCTTCCGAAAACGATGAAGATGTGTTACGTGGGATTGTTGCCCAGGATAATGGAAACACGCAATTTCAGAAAAAACTTTAACAGTCCAAGGTTTTAGGGTTCTCTTGACCAGAACTATATCATGGAACCACGAACTCCAAACAGTTTTAGTCGAAGTGGAAGCACTAACACCAATATCAAAAAGCAATGGCAAAGAGAAGGGTCCCTTCGCAAGAAAGATTGGCGGAGTACTACTCCTGAAAGCAATGGTGGCCAACGTTGGAATGTAAAAGAAATGGAAAATGTTGTAGTTGCCAAAAAAGGTTGTAGAAAAGAAGGGGAAAAAGAAATTGAAACTCGGAAGGTTGATCGCAGATCAGAGAATACTTCACTAAGAAAAGCGGAAGGCAATAATCGTAAGAAAAACAAGAAGGAAAAAGCTCACATCTATGTATTTCTACAACCACGTATTGGTTTTATGACCCTTAAACAAAATCAAATCAAGAATGTTGATCAATACTTACCATCATCAACAGTGGCTACTAAGAAGGAGATGAACATTATAGATGATAAGAAAGATAAATTGCAAGGGATACCCCGGCCATTAGCAAACACCAAATTCCTCCACTCAAACACAACGTCCCACTTCCTGTCCATGAATGGAATGGACTAAAAACAAGCCAATGTTGAATTTGAAGATGATAATGATTAGCTTATTGCACAATACTCTACAGGGACGTCATCCGACGATGTAGATGATGAAAGGGAGGAAATTTTACATACCAAACGGTGGTCAACCAAGAGTATTCTGGATTGGAAGCTCTGCTTGGAAAGGAATCTGCAAGAAGTTAAAAGGTGTATCAGACATGGCATTGCAAAATCAATGAGGGTTGTCATTGGGAAATTGATTTCAAGAAGTCGTGATCTTTTGTTGGAAAACCCAGGAATTTACTCATTGCTCCTCTCCAATGAAATTTCCCATAAATCAAAGTCAGCGAAGATTATCGTTAAAGACATTCATCGCACTTTGCCATCACGCCAATTATTTCAAACGATAGATGAGCCTAGGCATAGGCCACTCCACAATGTTTTGAAGGCATATTTGGTTTACGACACGGAGGTTGGATACACGCAGGGGATCAATTTCATAGCGGACATGCTTCTGCTTTACATGAATGAGGAGGAAGCCTTTTGGGTTACGGTGGCATTGCTCAAAGGTATGCAAATTCGAGGTGTGTATTTGCAAATCCTTCCTCCACCACACCAAATATTATACGAGCGAATACTCTCTGCAAGGAAAAATTCATTATTTGTTAAACGTAAATGGAAAAGTGTAAAAGACAAATCCTCTGGATTTGAATGGAAAATTTATGAGCATATTATTCAATTTACTCAATTGCTCAGCAAATAACGCTAAGTTCTGTTAAGTTTTGAACTATTATTATATTTCTTTTCAATTTACTAGATAACAATAGCATAGGTAGGATCACTAAGAGAAACACAATCACAAGATACACATAATTTATCCTAGGAAACCCTCATGGGGGAGAAAACCCAGCAAAAACTTCCTTAATATACATAGTCAATACAATGCCAAGACAATAAACCAAAACATTAGAGAATATCCAACACCGAGCAATGTGCCTCTCTCTTCCTTCTTCTCCCAACTGCAACTCTCCAAACTTGCACACTTGATGAGTGAATGAGTGAGTGAGATAATGAGGTGTTGGCTTCCTTTATTTATACTAGTTGGCAGGTGTTGTAAAGGTGTCTCTTCACTAGGTAGGGCCGACTTGTCTTCTTAGTGGTTAAAACCACTTTAATTAGGCATGGGGGCCGACTTCTTAATTTAAATAATATAATTAGGGTTTGACCAATCCGCAAAAGGGGATTTGGTCAATTACAATGCCCGACATGATCAATCCACAAAAGGGGATTGATCTATTTAATAATGACTCAATAATAAATAGAATACTCTTTGCAGTTACAATATTTCAACACTCCCCCTTAACAAGAAGGGTATTCTACAGACACAGCGCAATACAACATCATTAGGAGAGAGAGAGAGGGAAGCAACATCAACGACATCTAGAACACTGACTGGCACATCTATAAATCATCGGAATTTTTTCTCATCATCATCGTTCACAGCATGGAGCTAGAGTAGCATCATCATCCTCATTTGCATGAGGCTAGAGTAACATCATCATCATCTTTAGCATGAGGCTAAAGTAACATCATTTTCTTCTTTAGCATGAGGCTAAAGTAATATTATCAACATCTTCAGCAAGAAGTTGAAGTGGCATCATCATTATCATCTTCAGCAAGAAGTTGAAGTAGCATCATCATCATCTGCATCAACATCAATTAGTATAACTCTAATACATCATCATCATCAATAACAACACGAGGTTGATACAACATCAACAATAGCAACATCACAGCACGAACGTTGGAGCATCATCAACATCAGCACTAGGTTGGAAATCTTCAGCACGAAGCTGGCATCTCAACATCAGCACGAAGCTAGAAATCTCCAACATGAAGCTAGCATCTCAACAACATCAGCACGAAGCTGGAAATCTTCAGCACGAGGCTGGCATCATAACAACATCAGAACGAAGATGGAAATCTTCAGCATGAGGCTAGCATCACAACAACATCATCACGAAGATGGAAATCTTCAGCACAAGGCTGGCGTTACATCAACATCATATGCAACAGAATGAGGCAAGTGCAACAACATTTTGTGATACTCTTACAGTCCCTAAGGAGCTACCCAGGAATCATAAGATTCCCTAGGATATAAAATCCTAACGGAGCTACCACGTGGTACTCTGACAGACCGTCCTTACCGAACCTTCGGGATCTACCCAGGAATCATAAGATTCCCTAGGATTATAAAAATCCTAACAGAGCTACCACTACTGACGAAAGCTACCATACACATGCACAAGTACTTTGACAGCCCGTCCTTGCGGACCTTCGAGATGATCAATCCCCTAGGATATAAAATCCTAAATAAGCTACCCGCTATTGGTCAGGATACCATACTATCATCAGCACTACTCCCCCTTTTGAGGGAGGTCCTTTCGGACTATAGCAAACTTGTCTCAAAAGTATTTAAACTTCACACGAGATAGAGGCTTGGTCTACAACCTGCTCATCTGTGCCAACGTATTGGAGCTTTATAGCTCCTCTCTGCATCATATCATGAATGAAGTGATATTGGATCTCTATGTGCTTCGACTCATCATGGAACACATCACTTTTATACAACTCTGGTTATCACATAGGATCACAGTGGCTTCCATCTCCAAATCAAATAGATCTGTCAACAACATCTGAAGCCATATGGCTTCATAATCTAGCGGAACATGCAGCAATGTATTTCGCTTCTGCCATGCCGGGATAAATGCTGGATTGCACCCTACTCTGCCATGAAATCATCGCTGACCCCAGACAGAAACAACATCCTGAAGTGCTCTTTCTATCTGAGACACTTCTAGCCCAATCTGAATCAGTATATCCATACAATCTGAAGTTATGATCTCTAGTATATCAGAGACCAAAATCAAACATACCCTTAAGGTATCTCATCACATGTGTTGTCGCTACAAGGTGAACACGTCTGGGCTCTACCAGATACTGACTCAAAAGGTGTTCACAACAAAACATATATCCAGTTTGTTATTCGCCGGATACATCAACGAACCAATACTTTGTCTGTACAGAGTCGCATCAACCAATTCTAACAAGATATCTACCAAGAGCTTCAACTTCGTTTCCATGGGTGTGTACATGGATTTACATTTCAACAGGTCAAACCTCATCATTATTTTAATTGCATACTTCCCTTGGCTAAGGAAGATCTTCTTTGTGCTCTGCCAAACTTCAAGACCTAAGAAATAATACCTTAGGTATTTCATCAAACTCTATAGTGAGCTTCTTCTGCAATCTGTGAAGAGCTTTTCTTCATCTTGTTAAGAATACATCATCTACATATAGTAGCAACATCATTGGCTCATCATTCATAACCTTTGAGGTAAAGGTTAGAATCAACTTTACTCTTGGTAAATCCCAAGCTCGTTAGGAAACTGTCAATTCTTTCATATCAAGCTCTAGGAGCTTGCTTCAACCTGTACAGAGCCTTCTTCAACCTGCAAACCTGAGTCTTTCTATCTTCAACTTCAAATCAAATTTTCACATCACTTTGTACTAATCTGGTACACTTGCTCAGCTGCAACTCAATCTGTACAATCATGTGCTAGCTCTATGTGCTTTCTGCAAAGCTCTATTTGTCTCATTGCCTGACAGTATGTCCTCTCCTCTTTCTGTAATTGTTCTTCTGGAAGTGGGATTCTGCACCTGTAGTTGCTCTGAAGTTGAGAATGGTTGCTCCATTCTCACTATGACTACTGAAATCTGAGAGTAAATCCTCTACTTCATCACGGCAACAACTTCATCTGAAACTGAGAGTGGCTCAATAATTGATATTGAAGGTAGTTCTTCTTCTGTCATGGAGGTAACTCTATCTTTTATTGTAGTCATGTCTCCATGACCCAACTAATGTATTGCACCAACTACCACTCAATTTTAAATATGGGGATTGCTCCCCTTGCATCTCATACTATATATGAATCATGGTTGTTCTAGTTGTTTTCATGAATACTGGAACTATTTCTTCAATTTCTAGAGTAAGTGTCTCGTCATAGTCTTCTCCCTCTTGCTCGGAGAATCCTCTGGACACACATCAGACTTTGTACATCTGTAACATGCTTGATATGTTAGATCAATCTTGGAAGTCAATACTGACTTCTCTTCTAGTCTCACGGAAAAAATCCATATCCTAGTCTTTTTGACTGGCTTCCTTCTCTGTCATTGAAACAAGGGAATCTTCCAGGAGATTTCATATCTCGTAGGAGTCTCTGAAGCTACGATCTAGTATTCTCATGGCATCTGTCTCCCAGTCCTGGAAGTTGTCTCTTCATTTGATCCTTTCTGAGATCATGCTTACTCTTGATTTCTTCTGAGTCTACAATGACTTCATTATCTCTTACAGGGTATACTTGATGTTGAATACCAAGTCTAAATATGAAAAGCTGAGTCAGACTTCAAACGAATTCTGCTTCTTGTTAAGGTGGCTTCATTATCCTTTGAACAAGTCTATTGTGAGTTCTTGTTCTAATGTTCAGTCATCTTTGGAGCCTTTTGCTCCTTACAATCAATCTCCATATGAGGTACTCTGGATCTCAAGAAAATAGTTTTTTCATCATCTTCTTTGGTACATGAATGTATATGGTCATGTACATAGTCAGCTTCAAGTCTCATCTAATTCGTTTCCTTCTGTAACCTTCACTATAGCTTACTCAGTGTTATCACCTGTGACCTAAACCACGGTCAACAAAACAACAGGCAAGAATAATACTCTTTTGATAATAGTAATAAAACAATAGCACGAATAATCATCACAGTGGCTCCTTTAGAGCTATCACTTGTGACCTGCCTGAAACAAAGATCGAAAGTAAGAAATACAATACGAAATGAGATCAACACTCTTCTAGTGTTGTGATCAAACATTCCTCCATGGTAACCTAGAACCAACACAAGAAGTTTCTCCTAGAGGAGATGTTAGTTGTATCTGGTAAATGATTACATTAAGCAATCATCTCAATATGCTTACATGCTACCAAGTCCAATATTTTTCAAAGATTGCTACCTCAACTATAGTGTTTACTTGTAAAGCGGTAGTTATCAACTTGTCATGTGCAACTTTGAATCTTATCAACTTAATTAATCAAACCTGGAACCTGGAGTCTTGTCCTCAAGA